>PVIW01017432.1:0-14039 GCA_004026585.1 Noctilio leporinus
TGTCCTAGATGCTGCTTATTATGTCCTCATTTTTTGGGTTCTTTTTTCCTTCTTCTTGTTCTGATTGGTTGTTTTTTCCTTTCTTATGTTCCACCCCATCAATTTGATTCTCAGCTTCATCTGCTCTACTGTAGTTTCCCTGTAAGTTGTGCTTTATTTCCATTAGTGTGTCCTCTGTTCTGACGGGATCTTTTTTTACACTGTTGAGGTCCTCAGTAAGTTCCTTGAGCATCCTTATAACCAGTGTTTTGAACTCTGCATCTGATAAGTTGCTAAGCTCCCTTTTGTTTAGCTCTTTTTCCGAAGTTTTGACCTGTTCTTTCATTTGGTCCATGTTTCATTGTGTCCTCATTTTGGCAGTGTCCCTGTGTTTGCTTCTATGCGTTAGGTAGAGCTGCTATCACTCCCTGTCTTGATAGCGTGGCCTCATGTAGTAGGTGTCCAGTAGGGTCCAGTGGCACAGCCTCCCCTATCGCCCAAACTGGGTGCTTGAGTTGTGCCCTTCTTGTGGGCTGACTACGCCTTCCTTTTATAGTTCAGCCTTGATTGGTCTTGACAGATCAATGGGAGGAATTTACCCAGACTAGTCAGCTGCAAGGATTGGCTATGATCACTGACCACCAAATTCTGCCCTCCATGGAGGATCAGCTGTGCAGGGGCAGGGTGGTGGTGCTCTGATCTGGTCTGTAGCTGTCTGCTGGTACACAGGCTCTGGGGTTTCCCATGTGGTGCAGTGCAAGGTCAGCCCTTACTTATGTTCCATGTGGCCACCCTGCCTGAGCTATAAACCAATCTGAGATGGCTGTTCCTTGTGCTGTGCTGTGCTGTGCTGTGCTGTGCTATGCTGTGCTGTGCTGGGAGATTCCAGGTAAAACCAAGCAATGAATCTAGGCCAGCTGCTGCTCTTGCGAGAGGATTCAGAAAGTTGTGAAATGAGCCAAAAATCAGCATTTGGTATGGAAATGTGACTGTTAATAGTTTGGGTGGGCCTGTAAGTTGTATGCAATGGAGTCTCAGGGGATCTTCAGGGTGGGCAGAGTGTTAGATTGATGGAGTCTCATATCTGGCACCCTCCTGCCAGCTCCATGGCTCTTTCGGGGGAAGGCTCAAAAAGGGACAATAGCCTCTGCACACTTTTCTGTCTGGGAGATAACTGTTCCCCATCTCACAGTCCGAAGCCAGACACTTCAGTTCCCCTCTATGTACCACTGGTGCCTTTCAACCTGCTACCCTAGTGCTGGAGCTCAGAGGAGGTCAGTCTGAGTCTGTGTGTGGGTTCTCTGAAGGGGACCTGCTTGGGACTCGAGCATTTCCTTCCACTGACTCAATCACCATTGATTTTTACAGCCAGAATTTATGAGGACTTATCTTTCAGGCACTAGAACCCCTGTCTGGGGGCTTTGGTGTGGAGCTGAAATTCTTCGCTTCAATGATATCCCTTCCTAACTTGTATCCACCATGTGTGTGAATTGGGGATCAGCCTATTCCACTTCTCTGCCCCTCCTACTAATCTGGATGGATATGGTTTAATTCCATAGGTATCACACTTTTATCAAATTTCATTTCTGAAGGTTTTGAGTAATGGGTGTTCTAGATTTTGGTTGTAATTTTGATGTGGCTGTGCAAAGAGGTGAGCCCTGTTTACTTATGCCACCATCTTGACTAGAAGTTTCTTGTTTTTTTGATAACCATATGAACAGTGTGAGGTGATATCTCATTGTGATTTTAATTTGCATTTCCCTGTTGATTAGTGATGTTGAGCACCTTTTTATATACCTGTTCTTTGAAAAAATGTCTATTCAGATCCTCTGCCCTTTTTTAATTGAATTATTCAGGATTTTCCAATTGAATTGTATGAGCTCTTGATATATTTTGCATATTAACCCTTTATTAGATATATGATTTACAAATATTTTTTCCCATTCTATAAGTTGCCATCTCATTTTATTGATGGTTTCCTTTTCTGTGCAGAAGCTTTTTGGTTTGATGTAGTCCCACTTACTTATTTTTGCTTTTGCTGCCTTTGCTTTTGGTGTCAAAGACAAAAACATCATTGCCAAGAACAATGTCAAGAAGTTTACTGCTTATTTTTTCATCTTGTTTTGTGGTTTCAGGTCTTAGGTTTAAGTCTTTAACTATTTGAATTGATTTTGTGAATGGTTTAAAATAGTGATCCAGTCTTATTCACGTGAATGTATCTGTCCTGTTTCCCAACACCATTTATTGAAAAGACTCTCCTTTCCTCACTGTATATTCTTGACTCCTTCATCATTAATTAATTTCCCCAAAATGTGTGGGTTTATTTCTGGGGTCTCTACTCTGTTCCATTGCTCTATGTGTCCATTTTAATGTCAATACCATACTGTTTTGATTACTACAGCTTCATAATATAGGCTGAAATCATGAAGCATGATGCCTTCACCTATGTTCTTCTTTATTAAATTATTTTGTTTACTATACAAGGTCTTTTGTGGACTTACACAAATGTTAGGAATTAAGTACTTTTTAATGCCCAGAAAAATATTCCATCAAGTAGATCTATGGTTACGTAAGCATGTTATTTTCCAGGAAAAAAAAAAAAAAGTATTTTTTCAAGCAAGACATTGCCTATTAGGTACTTTTAAAAAAAATCCAATCAGAAATGTTACTATGCTATGGCTCTATAAGTACTTTAGTTTTTCTTTCCAAAGTAACATTGAATGATCATTTTATTATTCTTAATTTCTCTCATGACTTGAATTATTTAAAGACAGATAACAATGCCTGGTCTCCCAAATTTAGGTGAATCTTACTTAGATTGCCAAACTGACAAGTATCCCTGACTTCCTATCTCCAACTAATCTGTACAAAGGGAAAAATAAATCCAATCCAGAGGTTCCCAGATTCCTTCTATGTTGTAGTGTCCATTCTTGCCTATCCTTGCTATAGGTACTATATTTGATCTTTATTGTTTCTTATAGTCCTATATTTCTGACCTCAGCTTAGTAAAATGACTGAAACTTGGTTTTCTATGTTTCTGCGTTACGAGATCCCCAAATCCACAGGTATAGCAGCTCTGACTTTAGGCCTGGATCTTCATCCTGGTTCTGTCAACAGTTAAGAGAATCAGGCAAATCACTGAAACTCTCTAAGATTCTGTTTTCTCAGCTGTGAAGTATGGCTAATAGCATTTAATGCTTGATTATTAGACTGGAAAATGTACTGAAAGTGCAGAATGCAGTGCCTGGCACATTACAAACCTTCATTTACAAACCTTCAGTCACAGTGGTTACCACTGTCATATTATTTTCATTGCTCATGTTTCTTTATTCTAGTTTGGAATTGGTATTTTTAATCCCTGACTTGTACCCCAAGATCACCAAGCCAAGGGAGATACAGAAGGAAAAAAACAAGTTCCTCTCTGAAAAAGAAATCTATGAATTTGGGGATACCGAACTAGAGAAGGAAGACAATTACTAATCATGAAGTTAAAGAGGAAACCTAGCAAGAATGAACTTGGGTGTTTGAGATAGGTATGCTAACTTGAATAGAAGCAAAACAAGGCTCAGAAATATTCCAGTTGAAGTAAATAAAGGCATACAAACCTCTTATTGGCATTTAAAAAAAGTAAATAAAACAGCTTTTCAGTGGCAAACTAGTTTCCATGGGGAGTTATTTTTCTAAATAGCATTAAAATTAGTTTCCTATCTTAACCTGCTAGATCACTGAACATTTGTATTACTAAGTCCATGGACTTAAAATGCTTTTAATGTGCATTTTTCTCCTACTGGGCCCATCTGTTGTTTTTTTGTGGGCCCAGAGAAAGTGAAAACTTAATATAATATTCAGTTCTCAAATTTCTTTAATTTTCACATACACATTTATATACACTGAGGAAAATTATAAGACTGTACACAGAAACTTAACTAACATTTGATTTTCCTTTTCTCACTTGAGTGCATCTTCACTCAAGTAGGTAGGGCTGAGCTCGCTATCCAAGTGGTTGCTTTTTTCTTTTTAATAACTCTTCTTTATTTATTTTTAATTTTAAAAAAGATTTTATTTATTATCTTTAGAAAGGGGGAAACGGATAGAGGCAGAAAGGGAAAGAGACATCAATGTATGGTTGCCCTTCACCTGCCTCCAGCTACAGACTTGACTGGAGCCCTGGCCTGCAACCTGGTTATATGTCCTGACTGGGAATAGAACCAGTGAACTTTGGGTTCGCAGGTTGGCTCCTTATCCACTGTGCCTCCAGTCAGGGCCAAGTGGTTACTATTTTTATGGAAGACTAAAAAGTTGCCATACAAAGCCCTGGCTGGTGGCACAATGGATAAGGTGCTGGTCTGAGAACCCAAAGGTTGCTGCAGCCAGGTCTCCAGCCAGGTCTGTGGCTGAACACAGGTGAAAAGCAACCCATACACAGATGTCTCTCTCCCTCTCTCCCTTCTCCTCTCTCTAAAAATAATAAAATCTTTAAAAAAAAGTTGCCATACATATAAGAAGCCAAGAAAAAAAAAATGATCACAACTTTAAAACACATTTGTCAGGGACAATAAACTGGTAATAACTAAGATATCTCATTCATATAATATTAGATTCATAATTTGTGAATTATCCAATGTTGTTGTGGACAGGGCCAGCTCAAGTAGGGGAAAGCATCAGGCTACTGCCTACTCATGGTTGCTCATCAAAAGTCAGCAGTGACCTTCACAGTATGCATTTCACCTAGGGATACTTCACCTCCATCCAAGTAGGTAGGAGCTATGTTGATCTCGTTTTCCATAACTACTTTTTCAGCCATGATGTCAGGCTAGCTAGATTAAAATTATCCATATACCTAGGTTCTCTTGGTGTAGTGTTAATATTTGACTAAACAAATACTTGTTTTACTTTAAAAAGTTACAAGTTCATAGTACAAATGAACCATGGACATAGAAAACAGTGGGGACTGACTGTGCATAGGGAGGGCAGGACAGGGGAGAAAAATGGGGGAAAATGGGACAACTGTAATAGAACAATAAATTTTTAAAAATCACAACTTCAAAAGCAAGCTAAAACCATCAAAGAAATGGATGTTTGCTACATTAAGAACACCATAGGCTACAAACATAAATTCAAAGTATAAACATTAGACACAACATGGCCATTTATAAAACCCCTTGGCAGGCAGAGGTCTGGAGGAAGGTGTTAGTTATTGGCAGACTTAAAGCAGCTTGGAAAGAAAAATGAAAAAGAAAAGAAGGTACCTCAGCAGCTGCAAGGCTGATGCATACTCTTCTGAATCCCATATGTTCTGTTCTAAACATGTGCAGTACAGCTCTCTGATCTGCAAAGTGAACAGCACACTTATGAGGAACCAAAAGTGATGTACTCAAGTTTGTACACTACTAGTTTGACAAAATCCATACAAACAGTGAAGACAGAAACAATAATGTTATTAAAAAAACCATTTTCTTTAGATGACAAAAGAACTGTCAAAATCACATGGATCAAGCTTTATAAAAACATCACATATAAGCAAAATGAAACTACACTGGGATTGGGATTGGCTATTATCACTAGTCACTCTGAATAGGAAAATCATAAAAATTATAATGCGATTATTAAAAAGGCTCAAGGACAATAAATAATCTTATAAATAAATCACTTTACATATTTATTCCCCAAAATTTTTAAAAAATATTTTATTTATTATTTTTAGAGAGAAAGGCAGGGATAGAGGAAGAGAGACATCAATGTGTGGTTGCCTATCACCTGCCTCCAGCTACAGACCTGGCCGGAGACATGGCTTGCAACATGGCTATGTTGCCCTGGCTGGGAATCGAACCAGCAATCTTTGGGTTCGCAGGCTGGCTCCTTATCCACTGTGCCACCAGCCAAGGCGATTCCCCAACCTTCTGAGTTAAGGATGCAAGGATTTAAGGATTCAAAATCTTTCCATTAACAACCATTGCACATATGGTTTATGGCATGTATGACACAAAGGCTGCTAGAGAGTAATTTTGCAAGGAGCAGAAGTACTGCTTCTCTTTTCCTTTTTGGTACAATAGGTGAACCCATTCTCAAACAGTATTCTCAAACAGTGTTTTTCCATTTCACTAAGTTGGAGAATCAGCTCTCAGCTCAAGTGATGAAAAATTATCAAAGAGAAAACGTTAAAATGCCTTACCACACATACATTGTAGGAGAAGCAACACTACTGGGATTCATGTGGTGGTTTCTAGTTATGGCCATCAGAACCAAAAATACTGTTTCAATTACCAGTAATGCATATAGCTGAATGGATTTTGATTATAAACTCATTACAAGATTTGAATCCATTCCAATTCTGATGCCTGGATGCTACTAAAATCAAAACAAGAAACTACCAATATTTTGACTTCATGGATTCCAAATGAGGAAATTTGAATTACCTGTCGACCCAATGGGTACTTGGGAAGAGAAGAAGTGAAATGATGAAGACATCTCAAAACCAGAAAATAATTTGTATGGTAAATATGTAGGTTTTCTAGTAATGACTGTGTTTCCTCCTAAAAATCAGAGAATACATATGTAAGCCAATAATTATTTAAAAGTATAATAATAAATCTACTTCATGCATTTATATAATTTCTGAAAAATTGACAAGAAATAATTTAGCATTACAAATTATTCTTTAATTCTGAGAATTTTTAATGTACATAAAATCTAGAATAAAGGGTATTTTTACTTTAGTTTCATCTGCTGATATTTTATATACACCAAACTTAGTACTGTTATTTATTATAAAGATTTTATTTATTATTTTCAGAGAAAAGGCAGGGAGGGAGGAAGAAAGGGAGAGAAGCATCAATATATGGTTGCCTTTCACCTGCCTCCAACTAAGGACCTGGCTGGAGACCTGGCTTATAACCTGGTTATGTGCCCTGACTGAGGAATCGAACCAGTGACCTTTGGGTTTGCAGGTTCTCGCCTATCCACTGAGCCACACCAGCCAGGTAGTACTGTAATTTAATTTCCTCTTATATACACAAAAACTTGGCCCCTTAAAATACAAGTGCACAAAGCAACACAGAGTTTCATGCCTGCTGATGCCTGTCACCTATGTCACAGCAAAGTAGGCCCATTACACTCTGCTTCATTGGCGTCAGAAAGTGAGGAGATGACCAATACCAATACCAATGTAATTAACAGTTGCTGAGGTTCCACTTGTGATGTATGCTTTTCTTAAAAGTACTTTCAGCATTGTTTGAAAGGGAAGAAAACACTATAGAAGCAACACCACAGGTGATTCTGTCTTTTGCTGAGAATTTCTAATATGTATAGGTTTTACTTATTTACTTCACCAATTAAGAAATAGTGAAAAAGAGAAATCTAAAACCACAACCTTTATAATTAAGAATCCAGCAAGTACGATATAAGACACAAGTGTCTTAAGAAAACTACATGATGACTAACCTTACAAATCAATTTCAAAAGGTCTTTTGGGGGGAAGGGAGGGGAAGAAACATGTTTTCTAGAACCTTCTGAAATAATTTAGAAATGATTTTTATTTTTATTTTTTAAAAGATTTTATTTATTATTTTTCAGAGAGAGGGGAAGGAAGAGAGGCAGAGAGGGAGAGAAACATCAATGTATGGTTGACTTTCACCTGCCTCCAGCTACGGATCTGACTGGAAGAGACCTGGCTTGCAACCTGGTTATGTTGCCCTGGCTAGGAATTGAACCAGCACCTTTTGGGTTCACTGGGCTGGAGCCTTATCCACTGGGCCACCAGCTAGGACTAGAAATTATTTTAAAACATTGTATCCTAGCAAGCACTTTTCAGGTCTCATATATTTCCATAATTGCTTCTTAAGAAGATAATGACCTGTGGCATGGTCTTCAACTTTTTCCCCCCCTCTTTTGAGAAGTCAAGTAAAAGACTTTAACTACTAGGCTATCTTTTTTTTTTTTTTTTTCCCCACAGTAACATCCTGCAGATACCCATTAATTTTAGCAGTTGGCCATGCAGAAAATAACACGTCAGATGTCAATAAATTCAAGCAAATCTAATCCACATAAAGCAATAAATCTGAGATATTTTCCTAAACTCTAAATCACTGAGAAATCAATTCCATGTTCAGCAATCTATGGGCCATTACCTGAAAGGCTGGGGCAAACCAAAGAAAAGCTTTCTAATACCAAAATGCTTTTCCTCTGAGTATTTTAATTAGCTCGCAATTTCAAAAATCTAGGTCTCCTATCATCAGTACGGATGGTATTTTAACCACTGGCACCGCTGGAGAAGCATGTTTTAAATCTATGCTGACTGCAAGCCAGTGATTTTCAACCTGTGTGCCACAAGAATTTTTAAAACAAGAAATACCTGGCTATTTAGTCATGGGCACTAATCTCTTTTCCTTTCAATTATCAAATTATAAAATAACAATATAACAATAACCACCCAGTGTGTATGAATCAAAATTACACCTATTTTTTCTCAGATTGTCAACAAATATATTTTTTGAGGTGCTGCAGAATTGGTAATTAGTTTCTGTGCCATGAGATGAACAAGACTGAAAATCACTGCTGTAAGCTATAACATAAGAGATTTTTTTATAAAGCCAGTAATTACGCCCCTTAATGAGTGTTGCAAGAGCTTTTAAACAGGGGGAACATTCTGGAGAAAAATTAACCTGCTACTGAGTGATAATCATACTTTATGCTACTTACACTAATTATTACTTTTACTCTGTGGAGTAACTATATGCACAAAAGCTGAATGATACAGTAGAAATGAATAACATATTCCCTAAATATACTTGGATGAGGAGAGAAAAGAAATACACAGTATAGGCAATGTTGCACACTCAAGGAACTGTGCCTGAAGCATAAGATGAGAGATGAACATATTTTCCTCCCAGCTGGTTTTAGTCCCTTCTTACTTCTCAATGTGTGATTAAATCCCTGTTTTAAGTGGAATCCTAAGTTTAAAAAAAAATATTTCATTTTTGTTCATATAACATGGCTGACAATTTCATCTGATGCTCAACTGAGGAAAAATGGATTTCTGGTTCCAACACTGGAAGTAAAATTGGCTATGTTGTATTTAATAATAGGAGGACATCTGTTATACATTTCTAAGGGAATTATGAGAGTAATTTTGACCAATCCACATCTTGGCCTTATGTACTGACTTTAGAATGTAATCATCACGTAAGATTACACTGTTATTTATATCTGTGTTTTCAGCTGCAGTAGAAAATATCACAAATGATTGACTTGATTTTTTTTCAAGTAATCTGTTCTCTAAGATTTTTTTTAAAGCACTTTGTCTTACAGAGATACCTACCTGTATCTATCAAGTCCAACAATTCCTGATGTACTTTATGAACATCTTTTTATAAAATACAGCCTGTAAAAGGTGTTGATGTGTAAGAAAATTTCACACTTAATACCTATAGAAGCATCACACAATGAATGTGCAAAAATAAAGCCTGCTGAAGTAGTAATCCTGTTTTCCCATATTTAAATTTTCCTCCAGCACCTTTTCTATACAACAGTCATAGCGGCCACTGATTTATTTCATAATTATATTTAGGATGACTCTTTTCAAGAGAGATACACTTTTCCTAGGAAAATTATTTATTTCCCAAAGAGATATACTTTCTTCTGTTATTGAAACATGAATATCTCTTGGTCTTTACTAATGTTTGATATAGATATGGGAATAGAAATATTTCTCTACTATAAGAAAAACAGACCTTCCTCAAACATGCTAGACATGCTCCAACCTCACTTGGGTCCTTTCTACTTGCTGTCACTCTGCTTGGAATTCTTTTCCTCCAGGTTTCTGCATGACAAGCTCTGTAACTTTAGGTCTTTACTAAAAATTTACTTTATTTAAAAATTCAATCCCACTTCCATATACACCAAACTTCATATTCCCTTTTTTTCCTTGTTTTCTCTTTAGCAATTATCACTCATATTTTTACCTATTTAACTTGCTAGCATGTAAGCTCCATGAAGGGGTTTTTATCTGTTTTGTTCACCTCTATTCTCAGAACTCAGATCAATGCCTTGCACACAAAGTATGCATTCAAAAACTACTTGTTGAATAAATAAGGAAGTGCATTAATAATGAAGGCCAATAATCTTCTATATAAGAACAACTGCTTGTCGTCTTGTTAAACGTGGGCCAAATTTACTAATTTTCCAAAAGTTTAATTTTTAACGTAAATTTTCTCAATTTATAAATGTTGACTCAGGTTCTTGAGAAAATAATATGGCACTAAAACAACACATTATATCGGTCTGTGGGTTGCCAGTCAATGAGTAATATACCCTTTAAAATTAGCTGTCTCTAATTATAGCAATCCTATCATTCATTCAAAAATCATTCAAGGGCTTGCAGTCAAGATGGAGGTGTAGGTAGATACATTTCACCTCCTTGCCCAACCACAAGAATTAAAACGAACCTCAAAACAGTAACACCAAAACTACCAGAAAATTGAATCGTATGCAAGTCTGACAACCAAGGATTTAAAGAAGCCACATTCTTCCAGACAGGTAGGAGGGACGGAAAGGCAGTCAGAGCACAGTGGCAGGGAGATGTGGTGTGGCATGGAGAGGGGCATCTCATAGTCATGTATGGTGGATAGAAATTGGGAGGGATACTTTGGGAGTGAGCAATCCCAGTCCCAGGCCAGGCAGCACAGTGCCAGAAAGAAAAAGTCCCATGACCTCTGGCTGTAAAAACCAACTGGGTATGGAGCAGAGGAAGGAACTGTCAGTCTTAGGAGAGTTCTTCTAAGGGGCCTGCACAGACTTAGAACATATGCAAACCAATCCACTTTGGCATTCACTACCAGGGCAACAGCTAAAAGGGCTCGAGGATGAAGTGACTGAAAACAGGGCAAGTGCCCAGTAAATTGCCCAGGTAAGCTTCTAAAAGCCAGATAGCACCAATGTCCCTTCTCTGAGCCCTCCCCCAACACAGCCACAAAGTGTGAAGTGGCTGCCCTGCCCTGATAAAGAGCTAAGGCTCTGCCCCATACAACTTAACAGGTATGTTAAGATGAGGAGTCAAAGCAGCTCTACATAATACACAGAAATAAATACAGGGAGCCTGCCAAATTGAGGAGACAAAGAAATATGGCCCAAATGAAAGAACAGAGACCACCCCCGCCCAAAAAGAAAAACCCTAAATAAAAGGGAGGCAGCCAACCTGTCAGATACAAAGTTCAAGACACTGGTGATCAAGACCCTCAGAGAACTCACTGAGTACAGCAACAACATAAAGCAAGAAATGAAGGTTACACCAAGTGAAAGAAAGGAAAATACACAAGGAACCAACAGTGAAGGGAAGGAAGCCAAGATCTGAATCAACCATTAAGAACGTCAAAAAGAAATAAACATTCAACCAGACAGAAAGAAGAAACGAGAATTCAAAAAAATGAGGCTAATACTCTGAGGTACCTCCAAAAGTACCAATAACCAAATCATATGGATGTCAGAAGGAGAAGAACAAAAAACTGAAAACTTGTGTGGTAAAATAATGAAAGAAAACCTCCCTAACTTGGTGAAGGAATAGCCATACAAATCCAGGAAGCACAGAAAGTCTCAAACAAGCTAAATCCAAAAAGGACCACACAAAGACACGTCAGAATTAAAATGCCAAAGGTTAAAGACAGAGAGAATCTTAAAAGCAGCAAAAGAGAATTACCTACAAAGGGGTTCCCATAACACTATCAGCTTATTTCTCAAAGGAAACTTTGCAGGCAAGAAGGGACTGGCAAGAAGTATTCAAAGTGATGAAAAGAAAGGACCTACAACCTAGATTACTTTATCTAGCAAAGCTATTATTTAGAGTGGAAGGGCTGATAAAGTGCTTTCCATGCAAGGTAAAACTAAAGGAGTTCATCATTACCAAGCCATTATTACATGAAATGTTAAAGAAGATGTTTAAGAAAAAGAAGATCAAAACTATGAACAGTAAAATGACAACAACCTCACAACTACCAACAACTGAATCTATTTAAAAAAATATATAAAACAAGCAACCAGGATAGGAACAGAATCATAAATGTGGGGAATATCTGGAGAGTTATCTGCTGGGAGGGGGAAGGGGATCATGGGAGAAAAGGTGCAGGAATTAAGAATAAATGTAGGTACAAAATAGAGGAATGTGAAGAATAGTATAGTGAAAGCCAAAAAACATACATGCATGATCTATGGACATGAACTAAAGTGGGGGATTGCTGAAAGAAACAGGGGTATTGGGTGGATGGGGGCAGGGGGAAAATTAGGACAACTGTAATAGAATAATCAGTAAAATAAATCTTTAAAAATCATTCATGTATTGTTTATATGACAAGGCCTCTATCTTTCCTGAGCTCGTTATTTCCTTTGGAGGAGTAGCCAACAACTATGTAAAACTGAAACTTAGTTTTTGCATTTATTTCTCTATTAATTTCCATAATACTTAGCACTTCTGTGTCTAGATGATATGTATAGGGGTAAAGAGTGACGTCAAAAAGATTTAACGGATGTAAAAGTGACTGTAAATTTTTGTAATTTGTTCGATTTACTGAGTAAAGGCTAGTAAGACACTTACACCGAGTTTTAGGATTAAAAGATAATTGTCCAAGAACACAGCATATTATCATTTATCATCCTGACAGAACTAAGCATTTTTTTTTCCTCATTTGAGAAAAGGCTAATAAGTGTTTTCCGCACTTGACTTACCAAATTAGAGCTACCTAATAGTGTGTCAAACCACAGCTTTCTCCTAGGTCTTATGTGGTTGAATGCTAGCCTATCATCTGTCTCAGTCTTCTGTTCTCAGTATTCCTACCCCAACATTTCACATAAGAGGACCTTGACGAAAGGTTTGAAGTTAAATTGCCCATTTCTAACATACCATTAAGTTAATGCCTTGCTTGTTTGATCACACTTGATAGTTTGTTTTACATTTGTTTTCTTTTCTACCTCCCTTTTCTCTTGCTTTTCATTATAGATATCCCCCCCATCCTCTTGACCTTTAGGTTTGTCAAAAAAACCAAAACCAAAACCAAACAAAAAAGAGTTGGGACAAAGGTGAAAGGCAGGTCTCCACCTAACCCATGAACTAATTTTGTGCCTTTTTTCATAAAGCACCATGAGAAACCTATTAAATGATGGAAAGAAGTCCTTGCTTTGCGACTTCAGATACTTCATTTTCTTTCTCTCAGCTGTAGTACTTCATTCATAAAATGAGCTTGCTGAGGATGGTACAACATTCGTAAATCAATCAATGTAATACACCACATCAACAAATTGAGAGATAAAAACCATATGATCATATCAATACATGCTGAAAAACCTTTTGATAAAGTGCAGCAACCATTTATGATAAAAACCCTCAGCAAAATGGGAATAGAGGGAGCATACCTCAACATCATAAAGGCCATCTATGAGAAACCTGAAACCAACATCGTACTTAATGGACAAAAACTGAAAGCTTTCCCCCTAAGATCAGGAACGAGACAAGGCTGCCCACTGTCTCCACTTCTATTCAACACTGTCTTGGAAGTTCTAGCTATAGCCATCAGAGAAGAAAAAGGAATTAAAAGTATCCAAATTGGAAAGGAGGAAGTCAAACTGTCATTATTTGCAGATGATATGATAGTGTACATACAAAACCCGACTGGCTCCACCAAAAACTTACTTGACCTAATAAGCAAATTTAGCAAAATAGCTGGGTATAAAGTCAATAATCAGAAATCAAAACCATTTTTGTATACCAATAATGAAACAACAGAAAAAGAAGCGAAAAAACAAATCCCATTTACCATAGCAACAAGAAAAATAAAGTACCTAGGAATCAACTTAACCAAGGAGGTAAAAGACCTGTACGCAGAAAACTACAAAACAATGAAGAAAGAAATCAAGGAAGACACAAATAAATGGAAGCATATACCATGTTCGTGGATGGGAAGAATTAACATCATTAAAATGTCCATACTACCCAAAGCAATCTACAGATTCAATGCAATCCCAATTAAAATACCAATGACAGACTTCACAGAAATAGAAAAAATACTTCAAAAATTTAT
>PVIW01017433.1:0-14036 GCA_004026585.1 Noctilio leporinus
AAGGGGGGGGGGGGAAGGGGGAAAGAGGGGAGCAAAAAGGGGATGGATGTAATACAACAACAATAAAATTTAAAAATAAATAAATAAATAAATAAAACAAAAACATTGGTACATTTACATAATGGAATACTATACAGCAGAAAGAAAGAAGGAACTCCTACGCTTTGCAACAGCATGGATGGAACTGGAGAGTATTATGCTTAGTGAAATAAGCCAGTCAGTGAAGGACAAATACCATACGATCTCACCCATTACAGGACAATAATGAACAAAGCTAACAACAAGCAAAACAGAACCAAATATATGAATACAGTGAATAGGTCTTCAGTGGTCAGGGGGAAGGTGATTGGGGGGTGGGGGGAGGAAGAGGCAAGTAAGGCGAGCAGTTGAGACAAGAACCTAGTATAAAGGAACCATGGACATGGACAACAGGTGGGGTTGACTTTGGGGGGCATGGGTGGGTGGTGAGGGGACAGAGGGGAGCAAAAAGGGGATGGATATAATACAACAACAATAAAATTAAAATAAAAATTTTAAAAATCTCTGAAAAACCTGCTGTGCCTTTCCTGATTGGTACCTCTTAATGTACCAAATTCCATTCACCTGAACTCCAAATCTAGAACTGCAAGTCACTCCAAACTTCTCTTCCTCATGGCACACATCCAAATCAGTTATCACCATCTTTTATATGAGTTCCCTCTTCTCTGTCCCATGCACATTGCCTTACTTCAGAGGACCATGTTTTTATCAGTTGAGTTCTTATAAAGACTCAGAATTCTCTGCCTTCCTCCCATCCATCCTTCATTTTGCCTGCAGATTTATTTTCAGAAGGAATATATTTAAACATGTCTCTATTATAAAGGTTTCCTGTGGCTTCTTGTTAAATTTACCTTGAAATCCAAACTCACACATACAGTTGGAAGACCTTCTATAAAGTTTGGCCAACCCACCTCTCCAGATTCACTCTCTCCACTCACCCCACCTTGGCCTGAGCTACTTTAAAATTTTACATTTTTTAAATACCAGCCTGTTTTCTGACTCTTTTGTTACTGTACATGCTAGTTCCTCACCCTAAATACCTCTCTCCATCCTAGAAAGTGCCCCTCCTTCGGAGCCACAAAACAGTAACAATATAAACTTTTCTTCATAGCTACCCTATGGAAGAACCTAGGTACAAGAGGAGGGGACCATAAGAAGAGTGTGCAGATAAATCTGCCCAGATATACTCAGGGGCATAACAGCCAAACCAAATAAAATTCAGGCAACAGAGGGATATATGCTTTGGCTCCAACTCCTCTTTTAACTATTTACATTAATAATACCAAATATTGAGGTTCCTTACTTACATCCCTTGAATGTATTCCTTTATTATCTCAAGTCCAGCTCCTACCTTTACTACATCATGAGCCTCTGTACTACTTGGCCACCACCTCCAAGCCAGGTCCTAAGCCTGGTATCTGTGAACTTGGATGGAAAAAGCATTGTACCATCCTTTTCACTTACTTCCCTTTATTATCAATCTAGGCAATAAGCCATTGTAGTATTACCTGAACCTGTAACTTTGTCACTAATAGAACTCACAGATAATTCCATATCACATTTCAATTGTGGCAGATTGTCTCAAAATATTATTTACATTCTCCCACCACTTCATATTATGGTAGCATAAGCCTCACTTCTAGATCTCATTAATGTGTTAATAAAAAGCATGTAAATTACTAAATAAAATTATAAAATTTGTTTTTAAAACATTTTGATAACTGCATGTTAGTATAATTGGTTTCCTTTGTAATTCTATGCTATGCTATATATATATATATATATATATATATATATATATATATATATATAATAATAAAGCCATAGCTTTCAGCAGACCACCAAGGGACCTAAGCATCAAAAAGTTTAAGAGTAACTCCTCTAGAGGCAGTGCTTTTCAAATGTCAGCCTATAACACAAATGAAAATCCTGGGTCCCACCCTGAGAGATTCTGATTAGTTTGCTAGACAAGAATACTGATTTTGGACAAGTATTCTCAGGTGACATTTATGTATGAGAAAATTGCACATTACTTTGATAGACACTGACCTAGGGATGTATTAACTAGGTCATATTACCTAGTTTAAGAAAGATAGATTATTTTCACAATCTGATAACAAATGAAAATCTTTTACCTTTTGAAAATTACTCTCTCTATTCTTTTGACTTGAATATTCTAACAGCTTCCTGGATTGTGACAGAGATTAATTCTCAATAGTAAACTTAGAGAAAAACATAATACCAGTAACTTTCAGGAAGGGGAGTAGAGAGTAAAAAGATATATTTTCTTAGGTCAAGCATCAACAAGACTTCCAAGTTAAAATAAACACATGAAATATGTTGAACTTTCTCCAAAAAGCTAAAGAAAGATCATAGATAGTTGCTAGATTTTCTCTTTTATCTTTTCATTAATTATGGTAAACTCATCACCACCACTTCCACTACCATGATCACCATCATTATAAGAGGAAGCTAATGAACAAAACAAACAAATAAACAAAATAGAACCAGCAGAATGGAAACAAGGAACAGACTGACAGTGATTATAGGAGAGGGTGAGGAGAGAAATGGGGAAGGGTCTGGTCAACGAAAAACATGTATAAATGACCCATGAACATAGACAACAGGGTGGGGATTGACTGTAGAAGCAGGGGTTTGGGTGGGCAGTGTAGAGCAATGGTAGAAAATTGGGATAACTATAATAGAATACAATAAAATAAATAAAATACATTTCCATCCATTGTCTCCTGCACCCTGTGTCAGTTTTATCTCAGTACATAACATCTCTGATCTAAGCATTACTACTGGCCCCTCCCTCTTCCCATCCCATATTAAACCCAAATGTAAAGCATATTAACTAATTTCTAAAATATCTCCCAAATCTGACATTTCTCTTCACACTGGTTGAAATTACTACCATGTTTTTCCTGTGCCACTGCAGCAGCCTCCAACTGTTGTCCATGCACCATCACTTAAACATACTCCATTACCTACACAATTCAAGAGTGAGATTTCCCTTTTTAAAGATTTTATTTATTATTATTTTTAGAGAGAGGGGAAGGGAAACAGGCAGAGATGGAGAGAGACATCAATGTATGGTTGTCTTTCACCAGCCTCCAGCTACAGACCTGGCTGGAGACATGGCTTGCAACTTGGTTATGTGCCCTGGATGGGAATTGAACCAGCACCCTTTGGGTTCTCAGGCCTGTGCCTTATCCACTGTGCCACCAGCCAGGGCAAGAGTGAGATCTTTTAAAAAGTATATTCATTATTTTCAGAGAGAAGGTCAGGGAGGGAGGAAGAAATGGAGAGACACATCAATGTATGGTTGCTTTTTACCTGCCTCCAGCTAAGGACCTGGCTGGAGACCTGGCTTACATCCTGGTTATGTGCCCTGACTGGGAAATTAAACCAACGACCTTTGGGTTCACAGCCTGGCACCAATCCACTGAGCCACACCAGCTGGGGCCTAAGAGTAAGGTTTTTAAAAACCTTTTTTATTTTTAAAGATTTTATTTATTATTATTTTTAGAGAGAGGGAAAGGGAAACAGGCAGAGATGGAGAAAGACATCAATGTATGGTTGCCTTTCACCTGCCTCTAGCTATGGACCTGGTTTGAGACCTGGCTCAAGACCTGGCTTGCAACCTGGTTATGTACCCTGGCTGGGAATCGAACCAGCAACCACTGTGTTCACAGGCCAGCACCTTATCCACTGTGCCACCAGCCAGGGGCGAGAGTGAGATTTTTAAAACATAAATCTGCCCTGGCTGGTGTGGTTCCATGGATTGAACACAGCCTGCAAACCAAAATGTCCTTGGTTTGATTCCAGTCAGAGCACATTCCTGGGTTGCGGCCAGGCTCCCTAGCTGGGGACACCTGAGAGGCAACCAACTGTTGTCTCCCTTCATCCCCCTCTATCTGAAAATAAATAAAATATAAAAACAAAAAAAGAAATATCTGATTGTCACTCTCCAGCTTAAAATTTTTCAATGGTACCCTATTTCTTCTGGATATTCCCTAAGCACCTTTAAATGGCATACAAGATATTGCATTATCTTTCCCCCTGGTCCTTTTCTAACTTAATTACCTTCCTCATCACTCTTTAAACTCCAGATATGCTGGCCTTCTCTCCAGGTGCTCCTTGCCACCTCAGAAGCTTGGCATATGTTGTTCCTTCTTTCCTAATGCTCAGTCCCCCAACTTTTTACATGGTTGGCTATTTCTCATCTTATGGGTTTCAATTTAAGTATCACCTTTTCAGAGCAGTTTTCCTTAACCATTGAACTTTAGTTGACCACTACTCCCCCCACTCTCTATCATAGCCCCCTATTCATTACCCCCATAGCAATTATCATATGTTGTAATAACTTTCTTGTTTACTATTTGTCTTATCAATAGGCTATAAGAAGTACATTTGCCTTATTTGACACTTTGTACTCAGTGTCTTTCATAGTGCCTAGTAATAGCAGGTACTAAATAAACATTATTGCTTGAATGAATGAAAGAACATCTCAGTGTGCTAGGTCATTAAAAAGGCAACAATGATATCATATCACTCACAGAAGCTGTTTGATAGACAATGGTGATTGATAAACAGTACTGATAGAAACAAAGGAATAGAAAATTAGGCAAGAATCATTAAGTAATAATATAGTCATAAGTAGAATATTATATGCGTAACATGGACAGCAAGAGAAAGGAGGATATGAGTTTCAAAGTTAGCCATAATAGTTTCTTGATATCAATCCAACAACTATTTTTTGCTTGTGTACCAAATGTTAGTCTCTATGTTAGGTTCTAGGAATACAGAGATGAATAAGACATGGAATCTCCATAAGAATAGGCACTCTTGTCTGTTTTGTTAACTGCTATATTCCTCTTGGCCTAGAATAGGGTCTGAGAAAAGTAAGTGTTCAATAAGTATTTGTGGAAAAAAATTTAGGCAGGAAGGCAGACACATGCCCTATCTTAAAGGACATCAGAAAAGACAGATTAGAAACATATCCATTAGAACAAATTAAGATAAGTGCAGTAATAAAGCTTAGGGTGGTGGTATGTCCAGTGGTAGAAAAGGCTTCATTATGAAGCATCCATGTAAGCTGTGATTTGAAGATTTGTAGAAATTTGTTGGGAATATTGAGGTGGGGAATTCTGCTGAAGGTTCATCCATGCGGCAGAATAGCATATTTACAGATGCATAAAAGGATAAAACAGCATGCTATACTGAGAAAACTTCAAATTATTTGGTATGTCAGGAGCATAAAATGGGAGTAGGAAGGTGGTAGAAATAAAGCTGAAGGGAAAGAACAATGGTGCGGGACTGTTAACAACCAGTGAAGGGAATTAAATAGTCAGATTTCTACGTCAGATATTTTTGGCAACAAAGATGCAAAATGGAGGGTAGTGCCAAAATCAGAGCCAAACAGATCACAGCAGCTCAGAGACAAGGAAATTGAGTGTCAAATTTCTAGTTGATTTTCTCAAGGTTATTCAACTGCTTATTGATGGAACTCAAGATCTCTGAGTTAAAAGTTCAGTGCACTGGATTCTAGCATTGGATTCTTCCCAATATATTATTTAAATTATATTTGATCTTTGAGGGCCAGATAAAAATTCTTTAAATTTTTTTCTACAGACCACTAGATGCCTGAATACTCTCAACTGTTATTTAGTCAGAAGAGGTTAAGAAACTCTTGAGATGAAGTACCAAGTGGTCCAGTGGTATTATATTATAATGATATATACACAGTCACCATTATACTTTCCCAGTATCAACCATCCCACAGATGTTGAAAGACAATTCTGATTTTTAGGGATTTCAATGAGATATTAAGAACAACTAAAGTTTTTTTTTTCCCACAACTCCAGATAACATGCATCATATGCCCAATCTCAAATTACTGTAATAAGTCTCTGGATCACTCTTAGATATCATAGAAGACAGGATTAGTTTAATTGTCATAGTACATTTCAGCGTGTAGAAAACATTTAAAATCTTCTATTCTCTCTACATAATCTCATAAATGTTTATGAAGAATTAAATGTTATTTCCCCCTAGAATTCCCACTAGTAAAATATGTTGTCACAATGTTTAAGAAGGGGATGACCAAAATGGAATTGGCAATGATTTTTTCTTTTAATAGGATTTGCCTGATGACTTTATCAGACAAATTTGTCTCTGTTAAGTATGGGTTTGTAAAAGATTTTTATTTATTTATTTTTAGAAAGAAGTGAAGGAAGGGAGAAAGAGATGGAGAAAAACATCGATGTGCTAGAGATACACTGATCTGTTGCCTTTTGCATGCCCCCAGCAAGAGATCTGGCATGCAACCTAGGCACATGTCCTGACTGGAAATCGAATGGGCAACCTGTGGGTTTGCATGTTGGCACTCAATCCACTGAGCCACATCAGTCAGGGCTGATTTTTATCTTTAGAAGCATGTATAGTATCATAAAGATATGGATAAGAATTTTAAGGTCTTGAGAAATGCCTTGTGGCTATACTGCAAAAATGAAGTGAAATAAAAGTCTCCTGGGTTAAATTCTTAAAAGTCCAACATTCCCCCCAACATGTCCAAATTTTGTTAAATAAAAATTTTGGTCTCTGCTTCTCTTTGCAAATTAAACCACAATTTCTGTGACATCTTGAACAACTTTTTAACTCTTCCCATGCTTTAGTATGGAGCCTAAAGTAGTGACTTTCTTAAAATTTTAGACCACAGAGGGTATTAGGAAATTTTGAGGAGCATAGGTATGGGTATATGGGTGTGCAGGTGTGTGTGAATGTTGAATTATCACTGTACACCACCCAGCCCTACACAATGTTCCTAAAGATATTCAGTCAATAGGCTGCATTTGTAACTGCAATCAATCCTCCATCATCTGGGAGTGGAATCTCAAATTTCCCTTTGCAGGCAATTGATAAGAGCTATGCTGGCAGAATTTGGTAATAGGAAAAAGATATGTGCAAGTAGCAGTTCAGGATGCGTGTGCTCATGTGTATCTACTAAATAGATATCTCTCCATATTCCAAAACTCTATAAAATAACATTTTATTATGAATGTTTCTACCCCACTGCATTACCTCAAATAATTCATACACACATGTACACACACACACACACACACACACACACACACAATGGGACATTTTAAAAAATCATATGACAGATACTAAAAACCAAAATGGCTACCCAAAGAAAACCCACACAGTGCAGTTAGTGAGGGTTTGGAAACAACCTTCTGTGGGAAAGGGGGAGGACAACTCTAGCAAGAACCATGGCCAGGACTGTCTTCCAAGCCATGCAGGTTCTAGTGACAGCCACCCCTTGCCATAACTTTTGACCTACATTTGAAAAACTACTGACCAGAAAAAAATGATAAAATTTTCCTCATGGTGAATAAACAAGGGCAGACCTAACTTTCTAAGTACTATGAACATGTGGAGACAAATAAGACACTTCTGGAAACAAGTCATAAAGAGCTGTCTCTTTCAACCCAATGAACAATGCTCTTTCATTGAATATAAGAATTTTAAGCTGATATATTGGTAGTGCACCACTCTCTTCATTGTGGTTGGAATTAATAACACTGAGAATAAGATGGTGACTTATGAACTTATCCATAACTTTGTGGATGTTTTAGGATGAGTACTTTCACCAAGTGAGTAAATTACATATAAGCTTTAATTTGGATAAAGTATACATGATTTTGGATGAGATGGTGTTAAATGGCTGCATTGTAGAAATGAATGGGGCAAGAATTCTTGCCCTTTTGCTAATTCTTGATAAGATGTCAGAAAGCTGGATAATAGGAGGCACAGGCCTCAGGTACAGGAAATGGGAACATGGAATGCTTCTCAACATCTGCAGCTCAAAAGAATCTGGAAGATCACACATTGCAAAATGGGGCATCCCTTCAAAGACATTTTAAATAGCTGTTTTTCACAGTTCCTAAATGGAAAACAAAACTGTATTTTAAAGTATGATGCACAAAGAAAAATTTTCTCTGATTTTTTTTCTAACCATAAGCATTTCCCCCTAACATGTCCAAATTTTGTTAAATAAAAATTTTGGTCTCTGCTTCTCTTTGCAAATTAAATTCACAGAAAACAGCATAAGGTGGAAGAAAGTGTGACAGCTCTTTGTCAGCCAATAAATATTTTAAACTGACTTAACTACACACACAAAAATCATATGACAACTTTTTAATGTGCATTATTTTTAAAATTTTATTATTGTTGTATTACAATTGTTTCACATTTTCCCCAATTCCTCTCCCCTGCCCCACCCTTCCCACCCCCTCTCCCACAGTTAGCCTTCACCTTGTGGTCCATGTCCATAGGTCCTTCACCCTAGCTCCTTAACTGAACCCTTCCCCCAAATTACCCCTTCTCTCCCTCCCTGTTAGTCACCATCATTATGCTCTTTTTTTATTTTTATGCATCTCTTGTTCCATTCAGGTTGTCTGTTTGCATTGTTCATTAGTCTCCCGTATTAAGTGAGAACATACGATATTTAACTTTTTCTGCCTGGTTTATTTCACTAAGCATGATATTCTCCAGTTCCATCCAAGCTATTAGATAGATGCTAAATGATAGAAGTTCCTTCTTTCCTCCTGCTGCATAGAACTCCATTGTGTAAATGTACCAAAATTTTTTGATCTATTCATCCACTGAGGGGCACTTAGGTTGTTTCCAGCACTTGGTTATTGTAAATAACATTGCTATGAACATAGGGATTCACAGGTTCTTCTGAACTGGTGTTTCAGGATTGGGTATAAACCTAGCAGTGGAATCACTGGATCATAAGTCAGCTCTGTTTCTAGATTTTTGAGGAAACTCCATACTGTTTTCCTCAACAGTGGAAAACAGTGTTTTCCTCAATAGTGGCTGCACCAGTCTACATTCCCATTAGCAGTGTGCCAGGGTTCCCTTTTCTCCACATCCTCACCAGCACTTTCTGTTTGTTGATATATTGATGATGGCCATCCTGACAGGTGTGAGGTAGTAGCTCATTGTGGTTTTACCTCTGTTGGCTAGTGATACTGAGCATCTTGTCATATGCCTATGAGCCCTTTGTATGTCCTCCTTGAAGAAGTGTCCATTCAGGTCATATGCCCATTTTTAATTGGGTTGTCTGTCTCAATGGTGTTGAGTCATATTAGTTCTTTATTTATTTTGGATATCAAACCTTTGTCTGAGGGATCATTGGCAAATATGTTTTCCCATAAGATTGGTTCCCTTTTCATTTTGTTGATGTTTTCTTTAGATGAGCAAATACTTTTTGATTTGATGTAGTCCCATTTGTTTATTTGTTCCTTTATTTCTCTTGCCCTGGGAGAGATATCAGTGAAAATATTGCTGCATAAGATCTCTGCAGTATTTTTGCCTATATTTACCTCTAGGACTTTTTTGGTGGCATGGGTTATATTTAAGTCTTTTATCCATCTTGAGGTTATTCTGATGCATGATGTAAGTTGGTGTTCTAGTTTCATTTTTTTGCATGTGGTGTCCAATTCTCCCAACACCACTTGTTGAAAAGATAATTTGCACTCCATTTTATGTTCCTTCCCCCTCTGTTGAATATTAGTTGCCCATAGAGTCCTGGGTTTATTTCTGGGCTCTCTATTCTGTTCCATTGATTTATTTGTCTGTTCTTGTGCCAGTACCAGACTGTTTTCAATTACTGTGGTTTTGTAATATAGTTTGAAATCTGGTATTGTGATTCCTCCAACTTCATTCTTTTTTCTCAAGATTTCTATAGCTACTCAGGGATGTTTTTGACTGGAATTTTTGGAGCATTTGTTCTAAGTCTGTGAAATATGATGTTGGTATTTTAATAGGGATTACACTGACTCTATAGATGACTTTGGGTAGTATGGACATTTTTATGGTGTTAATTCTTCCCAACCATGAACATGGTATATACTTCCATTTATTTGTATCTTCCTTAATTTCTTTCTTCAATGTTCTATAGTTTTCCAAGTACAGGTCTTTTATCTCCTTTGATGAACTTATTTCTAGGTACTTTATTTTTCTTGTTGCTATAGCAAATGGGATATGATTTCTACTTTCTCACTCTGATGTTTTATTGTTGGTGTATAAAAATGCCTTAGATTTCTGGATACTGACTTTATATTCCACTATTCTGCTAATTTATTTATTAGGTTGAGTAATTTTTTGGTGGAATCTAAAGGATTTTCTATGCACACTATCATGTCATCTGCAAATAATGACAGTTTGACTTTCTCCTTTCCAAATTGGATACCTTTGATTCCTTTTTCTTGTCTGATTGCAGTGGCTAGAACTTCCAAAACTATGTTGAATAGAATTGGAGAAAATGGACACCCTTCTTTGTTCCTGATCTTAATGAAAAGGCTTTCAGTTTTTGTCCATGGAGTATGTTAGCTGCAGGTTTCTCATATATTATATTGAGGTATGTTTATTCTCATTTTGCTGAGCATTTTTATCATAAGAGGGTGCTGTCCTTTATCAAATGCTTTTTCAGCATCTATTGATGTGATCATATGGATTTTGTCTTTCATTTTGTTTATGTGGTATATTATGTTTATTGATCTGTGAATAATGTACCACCCTAGCATCCCTAGGATGAATCTCACTTGATCATGGTGTATGATCTTTTTAATATATTGGATCTGGTTTGCCAGTATTTTATTGAGAATTTTAGCATCTATGTTCATCAGAGATATTGGCTTGTAGTTTTCTTTCTTTGTTGTGTGTTGGCCTGATTTGGGGATTAGCATAATACTGGCCTCAAAGAAAGAGTTTGGGAGTCTTCCCTCTCTTGGTTTTTTTGGAATAGGTTGAAAAGGATAGGAGTTAGTTCTTTCCTAAATGTTTGGTAAAATCTGCCTGTGTAGTCATCTGGTCAGGGGCTCTAATGCACTGGGAGATTTTTTGTTTGTTTGTTTTACCACTTCGATTTCATTAGTTGTTATTGGTCTATTTAGGCTTTCTGCTTCTTCTGGATTCAATTTTAGTAAATTATACACTTCCAGAAATTTGTCCATTTCATCTAGATTGTCAAATTTCTTGTCATATAGTTGTATGTAAGAATTTCTTACAATCCTTTGTATTTCAGTGGTATCACTGTGATTTCTCCTCTGTCATTTTTGATTTTGCTTATTTGGGTCCTCACTCATTTTTTCTTGATAAGTCTAGTTAAAGGCTTGTTGATTTTGTTTACCTTTTCATAGAGCCAGCTCCTGGATTTATTGATATGTTGAATTGGACTTTTAGTCTCTATGTCATTTAATTCTGCTCTACTCTTGATTATTTCCTTCCTTTTGCTTTATCTGGGCTTTGTTTATTGTTGTTCCTTTAGTTCTTGCAACTTTATGGTTAGGTTGTTTGTATAATCTTCTTCGAGCCTTTTTAGGTAGGCCTTGCTATGGATTTCCCTGTGAGGACTGTCTTAGCTGTGTCCCACAGGTTTTGGGTTGTTGTGAATACATTTTCATTTGTTTCCAGATAATTTTGACTTCTTCTTTGATCTCATTGTTAACCCATTCTTTACTTAATAGCACATTATTCGGTCTCCATGAATTAGAATGGTTTTGGTTTTATTCCTTAAGGATGATTTCTAGTTTCGAGTCATTGTGAGCTGATAAAATGCTTGGTACGATTTCAATTTTGTTTTGGATTATTGGAGGCTTGACTTGTGTCTTTCCATGTGCTGTATCTTTGCAAATGTCCCATGTGCATTTGAAAAGATATCAGTTAAGTCCATTTCACCTAGGGTGCTGCTCAATGACATAATATCCCTGGTGTTTTTGTTTGTTTGTTTGTTTGTTTGTTTTGCTTGGAAGATCAGTCCATTGTGGATAATGAGGTATTAAAATTCCCTATTAGTTTGTTGCTGTCCATAGCCTTCTTAAAGTCCTCCAATATGTTCCTTATATATTTTCATGCTCCTATGTTGAGTGCATATATGCTTTAAAGGGTTATATCTTCTTGCTGAATTGTTCTCTTAAGTATTATGAAATGTCCTTATTTGTCTTTTTTTATGGCCTTCATTGTAAAAATTTCTTTTGTATGATGTAAGTATTGACACCCTAGTCTTTTTTTATGTACATTTGCTTGAAATAATTTTTCCATCCCTTCTCTTTCAGTTTGTATCTTTCATTCTGAGATGGATCTCTTATAGACAGTATATATGTGGATGTTTTCTTATCCATTCAGCTACCCTATGTCTTTTGATTGGTGCATTTAATACATTTATGTTTAAGGTCATTATTGACAGCTATGTCCTCATTGACATTTTCCCCCTTTGTTCCTGTATTCCTCTCTGTCTCTCTCTTTTTCTTCATCTCTTTAAAGCAGGCCCTTTAGCATCTCTTGCAATGCTAATTTGGGGGAAGTGTATTCTTTTAGCTTTCTTTTGTCTGGGAAACTCCTTAGTTCACCTTTCATTTTGAATGAGTGCCTTGCAGGGTAGGGTATTCTGGGTTGTAAGCCTTTTCTTTTCTTTTCTTTTCTTTTTTTAAAAGATTTTATTTATTATTTCTAGAGAGAGTGGAGGGGAGAGAGGCAGAGAGGGAGAGACACATCAGTGTATGGTTGCCTTTCACCTGCCTCCAGCCATGGACCTGGCTGGAGACCTGGCTTGCAACCTGGTAATGTGACTCACTGGGAATTGAACCAGCAACTTTTGGGTTTGCACGCAGGTGCCTTATCCAATGTGTCACCAGTCAGGGTTGTTTTTCATTACCTGAAGTGTATTTTGCCATTCCCTTCTGGCTTGTATTGTCTCTGTTGAAAAACCATTCGATAACCTTAACCGAGCTTCTTTATATGTTATTTGTTGTTTCTCTCTTGATGATTTTAGGATTCCCTCCTTGTCTTTGAAATTTGCCATTTTTAATTATGATGTGTCTTGGATTGGGCCTATTTGGGTTCATCTTCATTGGGACCCTCTGTGCTTCCTGCACTTGAGTGGCATTTTCACTCAACAAGTACGGGAAGTTTTCTGTTATTACTTTTTCCAACAGGTTGTTTATCCCTTGCTTCTCTTCTCCTTCTGGTATCCCTATGATATGGATATTATTGTGTTTCATGTTGTTCTGCAGCTCTGTTAAAACCTCTTCATTCTTTTGCAGCCTTATTTTTTTTTCATTTTGTTGCATTGTCTGTGTACTCTTCTTACCTGTTGTCCTCCAATTCACTGATTCAGTCCTCTGCTTCATCTAACCTGCTTCGAATTCCTTCTGTTGTGTTCTTCAGTTCTGAGATTGTGTTCTTCATTTCCTCCAGATTCTTACTGATGGTTTATTGTCCTTTATAATGCTGGTATACTTTTCATTAGGTTTCTTATAGTTACCCTGGAGATCTTTGTATTTTTCATTGAGCTTGTTAAGCTCATCGAGCTTCCTTTTGTTTCTTTTTTCTTTCTTTCTTTTCTAATTTTATTGTTGTTGTATTACATTCACCCCCTTTTTGCTCCCCCCGTCCCCCTCCCCACCCACCCATTCCCCCCAAAGTCAATCGCCCCTGTTGTCCATGTCCATGGTTCCTTTATACCAGGTTCTTGTCTAAGCTGCTCCCCTTTCTTGCCTCTGCCTCCCCCCTCGCCCCAACCCCTTTCTCCCTGACTACTGAACGCCTATTCCTTGTATTCATATACTTGGTTCTGTTTTGCTTGTTGTTAGTTTTGCTCATTATTGTCCCGTAATGGGTGAGATCATATGATATTTGCCCTTCACTGACTGGCTTATTTCACTAAGCATAATACTCTCCATCCATACTACCCAAAGCAATCTACATATTCAATGCAATACCAATTAAAATACCAATGACAGACTTCACAGAAATAGAAAAAATACTTCAAAAATTTATATGGAGCCAAAAATGCCCATGAATAGCCACCACAATCTTGAGAAAGAAGAACAAGGTAGGAGGAATCACAATACCGGACTTCAAACAATACTACAAGGCTACTGTCATCAAAACAGCATGGTACTGGCATAAGAATAGAC
>PVIW01017435.1:0-14035 GCA_004026585.1 Noctilio leporinus
ATTTTGCTGATATTTTCTTTAGCTGAACAGAAACTTTTCAATTTGATATAGTCCCATTTGTTGATTTGTTCTTTGATTTCCTTTGCCCTTGGTGAAGTATCAGTAAACATATTTTTGCGTAGGATATCCGAAAGTTTACTGCCTATATTTTTCTCCAGGACCTTTATGGTGGCACTGCTTATGTTTAAATCCTTTATCCGTCTTGAGTTTATTTTGGTGTATGGTGTAAGTTTGTGGTCTAGCTTTATCTTTTTGCATGTTGCTGTCCAGTTCTCCCAACACCATTTGTTGAAGAGACTGTTTTTACTCCATTTGATGTTCCTTCCCCCTTTGTCAAATATTAGTTGAGTATAGAGTCCTGGGAAAACCTAGGATCTTTCTTATCTCTTCCTTCTCTCTTTTCTACCACAGATGCTATTTGTTAGCAGTCCTACTAATTTCTCCTCCCAAATATTTCCTGAATCAACATCATTCTCTCTCTCTCCCTCTTTTAAACACTTTTATTTACTGTTAGAGAGAAAGGAAGGGAGGCAGAAAGAGAAAGAGAGAAACATTGATGTGAGAAAGAAACATTGATCAGCTGCCTCAAGTATGCACCCTGACCAGGGACTGAATCTGCAACCTGACTGGAAATAGAACTAGCAACCTTTACTTTGCAGGACAATACCCAACCATGCTGCTCAGGGCCATATCCTTCTCTCTTTTTATTAAAGATGTTCTAGCTCAGAATATCATTCTATTTTGCCAATACTAGTACAATCAGTTCAAATCTAACCTATCTCCACTCTTGCTTCCCTTACATCTTAATCTCTGTACAGTGGGAAAACAAAACAAACTATTCTCCACTTAACACCCTTCTATGACTTCCCAGAGTTTAAGTCCCTCACTAGACATACAAGATCAGCTCACCCTGGTCTCATCTCTTACCTTTCTCTGTCTAAAATTTTATTTTGTACAAACACCAAACTGCATTCATATCTCCCCATTTACCAAACAGATCATGTTGTTTCCTCTTAATGGAATACTATGTCCATCTTTCTTCATTTGATTGACTGTGACTCATTCTTTATAATTCAATTCAAATGTGAACTCCTTTAGTATTTCTTCCTTTTTTAAAAAAGTATTCATTCACAAATATTTCTTCTGTGGCTGGTATATACCAGGCACTCCACCAGGGGTTAAGGCTACAGAAGTGAGTAAGGCAAACAAAGCTTTTGCTTGCAAATATTTTTGAAGATTACACTCCTCTATCCCAACCCCTATGTTTGCCTCAATTTTCTCATTAACTATATATTATGAAATAATCAGTTCATAGTCATCTGACTAGCACATAGTGAGCACTCAATAGATGTTTCCATATTGAAGTTATAAACTAATGGTTTTAACATTAACTACATTTAGTATATGTGCTGCCAAAGCGAGCACTAACATTAACCACATTTAAAACTTATTTTTTGTTATTCTTAGGCTACTCCTTCACTGTTTACTGAGGCCTGGACAATTCCCAAGGAGCCAGGGTCCACGAGCCCCACATGGTTTCACCCAAGAAGATGGGAAGAGGAAAGACAGGTACCTAGCTAGGTACTTGGAGATATGGGAACGTTAAAATGGGGATCAGGAGCAAGGGGAGGATGGGAAGGAAAGAGAAAATGTTAAATTATCATAAATCAAACGTATCTGCAGTGCCAGAGGAGAATGTAAGAGATAAAATTTCCCCAGCTAAAGGAAATAACTATAATCCATATAATTAAAAACTTAAATTTAACTACTGGTCTCAACTACCTCTTTTCTAACTTAAGATTTATTTAAGACAGTCAATAGCAAAATGGTTATTGTCTTGAAATACATTAAGTCATATAGGAGAAAGGTTAAAACAAGAAGAAAGAAGCTGAGCTTCTTTCATGGTAAGCTTCATGGGTAAAAGCTACAAAGGCATAGGTTCCAGTTTAATATGAGGAAAATATCAACAGATTGCTGCCCAACAATGGAACTGGTTGCCTCATGAAGACAGAACCCTGTTATTGGAGGTAAAACAAAGGTTCATTTTAAAGGGATATTTTGGGTGACCTCTTTCAGCAACTACACTGTGGTCCTAATGCTTAGCAACTGGAAGACATTAAGAAATGTTTAAATGAATGAGGAATGAATGGATGGAAAAGTGAAAATTAAATTTTAAATCCCTTCCAGTTTTATAACTCTACGACAACATAAAAACCATGTCATAGCTTCTTTCATATTTCTCACCAGCTCCCTGGAGGAGGTGATTTACAGTTAGCAAGTGAAGAGATGATAATGGATTCATCTAGGATAATCAGATTTTAAGCTATTCCTGAGCTGGGGTCACTTTAGTTAGGCAAAGCCTTCTGATCCCACTCTCCCTTTTCTATCTAGCCAAAACAGTGCGCCAGTTTCATAACACTACTCAACACTTGATGACTGACTTCTTTCTGCCTAAAGGACTGCCCAAAGAACACATAAAATGGCAAGGGTAAGAGAAGGAAATAAAATGAAGTGAAACAGGTATCTGTTGCCTCTCAGAGAACAGAACTGAGAATTTAGGGTTGAGCTAGTTAGCTACTTTTTAATGTTAGTGGGTTTATCCATTGAAGAATTGAAGCATAGCTTACTTCAGCCATTTAAAATATACTCAGATCAGGTTGCAAGCCAGGTCTCCACCCAGCTCCGGAGCTGGAGTCAGGTGAAAGGCAACCATACATTTCTTTCTCTCTCTGCCTCTCTCTAAAGATAATAAATAAATAAAATACACTCAAATATTATAAATACTAGAAATATTTCAATAAATTATTTCTAGCAATTTCTGCCAAGCATGAAATGGTGTATCATTTTTTCTTTCATGAGGATTAGTGAGATAAAGTGCTGGAAAAAATGATGTAGGTCCTTTAAAGGAAAGTACTATTTTTAGAGGCTCAAGAAAACAATACAGTAGTATTTGTAGCAGGGGAAAACTTTCTTTCTTTCTGGATTTCTAAAACATGTTAAAAATCATAGTAGCAAATTATCTTTCTCACAGGATGATCACAGACTAAAACTTCACTTATGTAGTCCCATTTCTATTTCACATATTTAAGTGGTAAAAATGAATATGCAGTCCTAGCCAGGTGGTTCGGCTGGTTGGAGTGTCATCCTGTAAACCAAAAGGTTGTGGGTTTGATTTCCAGTTAGGGCACATAACTAGGCTGTGGGTTTGATTCCTGGTCACGATGCATAGGGGAGGCAACCAAGCAAAGGTTCTCTCTCACACTTATGTTTCTCTCTCTCTCTCTCTCTCTCTCTCATCAATAAAAACATTCTCAGGTGAGGATAAAAAATTAAAAAATATATATGTAGAAGATGGCTGGAGAGATCCTGTGGCAGTTCTCAGAGGGAGTATCCAAAATACATAGTCATTGTCAGTTTATATAAATATTTACAACCATACTTTATATAGAATGTAAGTGGAAAACAGTTTTATTGAACTAGCCCAAGCTTTTAAATACTTGTATCATGCTCTAGCCTGAGAAACACTGATATAAGTGAACTTTTTCTATGCTTAGTTATGACCTCTGTTGCATACACTTTTTCATGAGTGGTGATGACTTTTCCTAACAATAATAGATCAATAAATACTTTTTACACAGATAAACTATAATGTTCAAGTTCACCTGCCCATTCCTTTATAACGAAAGTCATAGGTAGGCACAGAGTGCTGTTTTTAGTCATGGAAAAAGTACTGCCTTTTGATATCATTCAGGCCCACAAACACACACACAAGCAAATCACATATACAAACACGTTCAATCTTACCTTGTTTCTATAGCACCCTCTGTACACTGACTGCTATCATTGCATTTATTACAATGCATCATTATTATTAGTTTACTAATTTGCCATCTTTGGCTCTGAGCACATCGGTATAGGTGCATTGTTATTCACTCTTTTTTACCTAGTATCAAGCACAATGTCAGACTCACAGATGGGTGCCAACTCAGTAAATTAAAGGACTTTCGGGCTCAGTCCTAATAAATGTACTCAACTATATAGCTGGCAGAAAAGATAATCCCTGTGTTGTCTGACAGTTCTAAGTAAAAATCATTTCGATCAATCCACCCGAATCCTGTCTCTTGAAACATAAAACTTATAGAACAAGAAAGACCATGTTAGCAATAACCTTGCATGGAAATTTCTGCCATAAAGAATTTACCAAGACTTTATTTACCCTACATTATCTACTCATTGCCGTGGCAGCTGTAAAAGAATAGGAGGTGGGCAGGTGGGCAGCGATACAGGCTTTCTGTTCATTGAAAAGCTAGCAAACAGGCTCACCTCTTCAGAGTGCTCCCGAGTCTGTGCGGGCGAAGATCTTCTTCCCACTGTCAGTCGATGGCAGGGATAGGCGAGTCCTGATTCAGCGAGACACATCTGCAAAAGGGAAAAGCCATCACTTGTAAATACAATGAGCCCATCTTTCTCAAAAAAGTTTTACTTTTGGAATCTTAAAAACTTATTTTTGGCACTACATTAGAAAGATCACTTTAGTAGCTCAGGCATTACATTACCAGGAAGGCTGTAAAATTTGAAATTGTTCCATATACAGATGTTACAACAGTCAAGGCTATTTATTATTCATTAGACAACATACTTGGTCTCCGGAAAACTGCAAAAAACCCATAGTTTACATCAGGGTTCACTACTGCTGCTTCACACTATATGTGCTTAGAAAGGGTATAATGGCATTTATCCATCATTATGGTACCATAGAGAGTATTTTCACTGTCTTAAAATTCCTTTGTGCTCTGCCTATTCATCTCTGCCTGCCACCAACCCTGGAAACCACTAATCTTTTCATTGCCTCCACAGTTTTGCCTTTTCCAGAATGTCATACAGCGGGAATCATATAGTATGTAGCGTTTTTTGAGAACTCTTTTCCTTTTAGTGCTGAATGATATTTCATTGTCTGCATGTACCACAGTTTATTTATTCATTCACTTACTGAAGGACATCTTGGTTGCTTCTAGGCTATGACAATTATGAATAAAGCTTCTATGAACATCTGTGTATAAGTTTTCAACTCCCTGGGCAAATTCCAAGGGGAGAATTGCTACAGCATATGGTAAGAGTATGTTAACTTTCATAACAAACTGCCGAATTGTCTTCTAAAGTTGTGAACTATTTTGCATTGTCATCAGCAATGAATGAGAGTTCCAGTTGCTCCAAATCCTCACCATTTGTTGTTGGTGGTGTTTTTAATTATAGCCATTCTAATTAATACGTAGTAGCATCTCATTGTTTTAACTTGCATTTTCCTAATGACATACGATATAGAACACCTTTTCATATGCTTATTTGCCATCTGTATATCTTCTTTGGTGAGGTGTCAAGGTCTTTAACTCATCTTTTAATGGGGTTATTTGTTTTCTTACTGTTGAGCTCTAAGAGTTCATTATATATTTTGGAAAATAGTTCCTTATCAAATGTAGACATTTTCTCCTAGTTTGTGGCTTGTCTTCTGATTTTCTTGAAAGCAAGCACTTTTAAAGTTAGAATTTTCAGAATACAAAATTATTGTTAGCCACTGTTCTGTTTTCTCTAATCAACAGTTTCTATCTTAAACTCCAATTTCTTCCTATTACCTTTCCTAATAGGCATTCCATGAAGACAACTTAAAGGAGAATACATTTGTCAATGGTGTAGATACTCTATCTGTTAATACCTATTTGAAGTATTTTTGTTTTTTGTTAAATTATATTTTATGGATTATGCAATTACAATTGTTCCCATTTTCTCCCTTTGCCCCTCCTCCACCTACCTTCCACTCCCTCAGGCAATCTCCACATCAGTGTTCATGTCCATGGGTCATGCATATGTTCTTTGGCTACTCCATTTCCTATACTGTACTTTACATCCCCATGGCTATTTTGTAACTACCTATTTGCACTTCTTAATCCCCTCACCTCCAAATACACCTACACCCCATTCCATATGAAAATCATCAAAACACTCTCCATATCTATGATTATCTCTGTTCTTCTTGTTTGCTCAGTTTGTTTTTAGATTCAATTTTTGATATGTACGTATTTCTTGCCATTTTATTGTTCATATTTTAATCTTTTTCCTAAATAAGTCTCTTTAATATTTCATATAATGGTTTGGTGATGATGAACTCCTTTAGTTTTTTCTTGTCTGGGAAGCTCTATATCTACCCTTTTATTCTAAATGATATCTTTGCTAGATAGAGCAGTCTTGGCTATAGGTCCCTGCTTTTCATGACTTGGAATATTTCTTGTCAGTCCCTTCTAGCCTGCAGTTTCTTCTGAAAAATCAGCCTTATGGGAACTCCCTTGTAGGGAACTCACTGCTTTTCTCTTGCTGCTTTTAAGATTGTCTATCTTCAACCTTTGTCATTTTAATTATGATGTATCTTGGAGTAGGCCCCTTTGTATCTATCTTGTTTGGGACTCTCTGTGCTTCTTGGACTTGCATGTCTATTTCCTTCAACAAATTAAGGAAGTTTTCTTTCAGTATTTTTTCAAATAGATTTCCAGTTTCTACCTCTTTCTCTTCTCCTTCTGGCACCCTTATGATGTAAATGTTGGACCCCTTGAAATTGTCCCAGAGGCTACTTATGCTATATTGCTTTTGGGGATTATTTTTTTCCTCTTATTATTATGATTGGTTGTTTTTTGGTTCCTTGTGTTCCAATTCATTTATTTGATTCGTGGCTTCATTGACTCTGCTGCTATTTCCCTGTAAATTACTTTTTACTTCAATTAATATATTATTAACAGCCATCTCAGATTGCTTGTAACTCAGGCAGGCATAGTGGCCCCAGGCAAAACACAGGTGGGGGCTGACCCTGGCCTGCACCACCCAGGAAAACCCAGGGCCTGTGCACACAGTGGACAGCTACAGACCATGCTGGAGCACCACCACCCTGTTCCTGCACAGCTGATCCTCCACAGAGGGTGGAGTTTGGTGGTCAGTGGTCACAGTCAGTCCTTGCAGCTGACTGGCCTAGGTAATTCCCTCCTGTTGACCTGCCAACAGCAACCAAGGCTCAATTACAAGAGGAGGGTGTAGTCAGCTCACACGAAGGGCACACCTTGAGTGCCTATCTTACGTGATAGGGAGGCTGTGCTGCTGGACCCTACAGGACACCTACTACATCAAGCCACACTACCAAAACAGGGACTCATAGCAGCTCTACTGGATACATAGAAACAAAAACAGGGAGGCTGCCAAAATGAAGACACACAGAAACATGGCCCAATTGAAAGAACAGATCAAAACTCTAGAAAAAGAACTAAATAAAATGGAGATAAGCTATGTATCAGATGTAGTATTTCCTTCTTATGGAAGGTATTTAGTATTTTCTTAGAAACACATTAACTATGCCAGTGATTCTCAAAGACTTCCTGAGATCCTCTTAGGGGTTCCACGGTAACAAATTAAATCATTTTTATAATAATAATACTTAAAATGTGTTCAATTTTTTCATTGTGTTTTTTTACACTAATGATGAAAAGGCAATAGTGGGCAAAACTGCTGATACCTTACTACCAATCAAGGTAGTGGCACTAAACTATGCTCCAGTCTCCAGTGCCATTTATTCACTGTAAGAATGTCCCTATTGAATCAGTAAAAATTATTACTTTTAATTAAACTTGACTCTTAAATACTTCTTTTAATATTCTATACCACAAATGTGAATATGCATAAAGCATATTCTGAGTATAATTACTGTTGAGGAAAAAGCACTTAATTGTTTAAATTGTGCTGAATGGGCTACTTTTTAATAGAATACTAGTATTACTTAAATGACTGACAGACAAACATGGTTACCTGAATTTAGGTATCTGACAGGATTTGCCTCCAAAATGAATAAAGTCTGTTACTTAAAAAGCAAGTCTGACAGTATTAATTACCAATGACAAAATTTGAGTTTTCAAGTAAAAATTAAAATTTCGGAAAACTTGGCCATCATGAGCTCAACAGCTTCCTAATGCCTCAAGATCAGTGGCAATATTAATATGTGATTCTTTGATATCATATAATGAAATATGTTAATATCAGAAAATCTGCATAACTCAGAGGACTAATACTCTCCAAATCAATGATGAATGCTTAATGTTATAAAATTATGTATATGTAAAAGATTTATTTCAAGTGTGTGGCAGACTAATGAATTTTACTGTAACAAAGTACCAAAAAAGTATATTGGTATGGCTCTAGAAACCACATTGAAACTATTCTCTAGAAACTGACAGTGACCAGAGGGGAGCAGAGGGGAGCGGAGGGGAGGGGGGAATAGGGTGGAAAGATAGGCAAGGGACCAGTCCAGCTCTAATGGACTATAATCCTAAAACATCACTAAGAAGATTCAGTTCATCACCTGCAGGATCCTTGCCCTGTATATGACACACTTAGTAACACAGCCCAACAATCCTCAAACTACAGCTTTATTGTTTGTATCTTTTAAAAATCAGTTTGTAAAATATAATTATTTTGTGTTTTAAAAAGAACACTAACATAGGAACTCTTTTTAAAAACCACACTGCAAGCTTATTATAATTCTAAAAAGGCACCAGAATAATTCCATCCTAGTGTAGGACTGTTAATGGGCACCAGCATTAAATACAATTATTGTAGTACAAAGAAGATAGGCAGACACACCTACACTACACACACACACACTCACACACCATTAAGTGTTGCTTTATTGAGGTATAATTGATCTATAATGAACAATAGATATTTTGAAGAGTATAATTTTATAAGTTTTTAATTAATTATACAAATACCCATGAAACTACTCATTAGTTTTCAAAATATTTTAATAATTCCTATTGACAGTTAATGTGTAACTGGTATTATGCAAAAAGCTTTATATGCATTATACCACTTAATATTCACAATAACTCTGCCAGATATGTTTTATTACTGTTAATCTCCATCTTAAAGATGAGGATACTAAACCTTACACAAATTAAGAAGCTTGCCTAGTTCTGACCAGTGTGGCTCTGGTGGTTGGGCATTGCTCTGCAAAGCAAAAGGTCACTGGCTGGATTCCCAGTCAGGACATGTGCCTGGGCAGCAGTTTTGGTCCCAGTCAGAGAGCATACAAGAGATAATTGATTAGTGTTTCTCTCCCTTTCTCCCTCCCTTATCCTCACTGTAAAAACAAATAAATAAAATCTTTTTTTTATTTTTTGTTAAGAAGCTTGCCTAAGGTCACATAGGTACTGAGTAGTTGGCCAAAATTCAAACTCAGGCAGTTTTAGAGTCATTTAAAAAGCATTCAATCAAATAGCTATTAAGGTCTTATTATATATTGTCCTATGTTCTGATTAACAATAATTACTTTCTTTAGATTAATTAAAACAGCTACTCAATTTGTTAGGAACTACATATTAATTACTTAACAAATGTCTACCATGCATGACAATCCTGCCAATTAAAGATAATCATGATTGCATTGATCACAAAACAGCTTTACAGAGGTTATGTAATTATGTACAAGACCAATCAGCTACTAAGTGGCAAACCAGATTTGACTCCAAAGGCCATGGAGTGTTCAAATACATCAAATGTCTGACACAAAGTTTTTGCTGGGTAAAAGGGGCCCTTTAAGATGGCTGCAATGGGAGAAAAATGGGATAAATATAATATAACAATAATAAATTTAAAAAATATACTTCTAAATACCCCCCCAAAAAATAAAAATAAAAATGATGGCTGCTAGGTCACCTTTTTAAAATTTTCAGACACTTACTGTTCAGTTAGACAGATTATTAAGGTCATTTTAAGAGTAAAAAGCTTCTGCATGGCTAAAAAACACATCAGAAAGATGAAAAGGGATCCAACCGTATGGGAAAACATATTTGCCAATGATACCTCGAAAAGGGTTTGATCTCCAAACTATGTAAAGAACTCATATGACTCAACTCCAGGAAGACAAAGAATCCAATTAAGAAATGGGCAAAGGACCTAAACTGACACTTCTCCAAGGAGAACATAAAGAGGGCCCACAGACATATGAAAGAATGTTCAATATCACTAGTCATCAGAGAGATGCAAATTAAAACCTCAATGAGATACCACCTCACACCTGTCAGAATGGCTATCATCAACAAATCAACAAACAAGTGCTGGCTGGCAAGGATGTGGAGATAAGGGAACCCTCATGCACTATTGATGGGAATGCAGGCTGGTACAGCCACTGTGGAAAACACCATGAAATTTCAAAAAACTAAAAATGGGACTGCCTTTTGACCCAGCAATTTTACTACTGGGAATATAGCCTAAGAATCCTGAATCACCTATTCAAAGTAACTTATGCATCCCTATGTTCATAGCAGTGCTATTTACAATAGGCTAGTGCTAGAAAAGTCTTAAGTGCCCATCAGTAGTAGATAAGTGAATCAAAAAACTGTGGTACATTTACGTAACGGAATACTATGCAGCAGAAAGAAAAAAGGAACTCCTACCTTTTGAGGTAGCATGGATGGAACTGGAGAATATTATGTTAAGTGAAATAGGCCAGTTGTGAAAGATAGCGTCATATGATCTTATCTATAAGAGGAACCCAATGAACAAAACAAACTAACAAACACAATAGAACCGGAGGCATGGAAACATGAAAACAGCCTGACAGTGACCAGAGGGGAGGGGTGAGGGAGATAAGAGTGGAAAGAAGGGGAAATGACTAGTCAAAGATGTATGAGTGACCATAGACATGGACAACAGTGTGGGGACTGACTGTAGTAATAGGAGGTGGACTGGGCAGAGGAGGGCAAAGGGGGAAAACTTGAGACAACTGTAATAGAACAACAATAAAATATTTAAAAACAAAACAAAGAAAGACAAACTGTGTCATGAGGCTTTGGTTTCATTTACTGCAGACTGGAGTGCAAATCAAAACAGCATATTTATTCACAACCCATTTTTTTAACTCACATATGTGCTAGAAAAATCATAGAGCTTTAATGTGTGGCAGGTTGAAGCAAGCTTATTAAGCATGTTAGTTACCAAGTGCACATCCACTTGTCTGGACTGGCCCACTGTCACATTCTTGTAGCAGGGTTAAAGAGCAGTTTAGTCACCTCATTAAAAGCACACTGTTAAAAAGGAAGTGACTAATAATAATCTGGAACCAATGAAATAATATAAGAGCTGTGCAGGTCAAGATCAATTATCTACAAAACTCCGGTGTAAATAGCTCAAAAACTGAGTTCTCTGCCTGGCCTTGCTATGTTTCAGTCCTCAATTGATTTGACAAGTTGGTAAGGTTTAATGAAATAAACACCAACAGTAACACATTCCGAGGCTTTCTGCTATAAACTAAATACCAATGTTATCGTATCATACAAGCAATCAGAGTTGGATAAAACAAGATGGTTGCTATCAATGGTTTCAGTTTAGACTCATATGATATTAGAGTTGGAATTCACCAGTTGCTCATATCCCAACCAGGAGACCCCGCACGCATCTTGAAGTCTTCGCTGAGTTAAGTGCTGCTCCCGTGCTCCATTCCAAGCTAGTAAGTAAGAGTCTCCAGAGAGAAGTTTCCAGCAGCCTATTTTAAACTTTTATTGGTAGCCCTACCACCCTCAACAGGTTCCCAGCGAAAAGCAGTTTCTCCTCGTTATATCTAGAACCTGAGACATACAGAGGTAAAGTTGTTTGCCGCAAGTCACACACCTGCTTAATGACCGCACAAGCATGTTCTCTTAACTCCTAACCTAGGTCTTTCTAATAAACAAACTTAACTATGTTCTTCAAAGATGTTACAGTTTGTTGCAAAATACTAATTACTCTCTTGGCTTAATTATATCAGATTTCTAAAATAAAATTTTAGAAAAATATATAAAAGTAATTTAAAATGCTCCTGATTTTTTTCTTTTAATCTGCTATAATTCTTGAAAACAAGGAGAATCACCTGATGCTACTTTTCTTTATAATTGCCCACCTTCACACTTTTCTGCAGTAGTCCAACAATATCTTGAGTTCTATCAAAAAGAGGTTGCTCGACACAAGTTGTTTTCTTGTTTTTTTAAAAATCTTCCATTGCATCCTAGCTTCTAAGCCAGATTACACCATAAGGAGCTAGAATCGCCCTCTATAACATAATTAGAAAAATTTCTAAAAACAGATGTACTTTTATAAACTAAATATATAGAAAATAACAACATTCTTGGATTTTATTATTCTAGCATATATACTAGATAAGCTTCTGAAATACTTCAGAATGCATAGTTTCTTTCATGTTTATTTAATGAGAATGGTTAAGGCAACTTGAAATCAAAGAAACTATTTTCAGTTGAATCAAGAGTTCTGTTTTAAAGTCATGTATTTTGCACAGAAGCCAATAATCTATGCTGTGAATTAAAATGGCACTTGTTTCTCAGTTCCTGTCTCTACCAGTTTGTCATTTAATTGCTTATGAGCACCCCCTGGTGGAGGGCAGAAGAGGGACAGGAACGTTAAATCCATTCCTTCTAACCGACAAGGCTGGTGAAGGGGGGAAAAAGTAAATTGAAACGTGGATTACTCTTGACCTTACCTTTATTCCCCATAATTATTTCATAATTTAGAGCTAGTTACAGAATGAGCAATATTAACCATATAGTAACTCAGAGTCCATAACTAATCATTCAATAAACTTATTAAGTTCCCACTATATGTCAGGCACTTGGATCCTGGCTTTGATATTTAATGTCATTTCCCAAGAAAGCTGGTTGACTTCATAATCCCTCAGTTTCCTCATCTGAGGGAATTTTATCTTTGTTGATGGGAATTTTGACTTTGCTGACAGCACTGAAAAGCTAAGTGAAAAAGTGCCTAGCGGTGAACTTAATTTTGAAAACAAACAAATATACAAACAAAACCACACCACACAACTTCATTTCTGTTTTTTTGCCAGAAGGAAGGATTTTAATATAGATGTTTTCAGAGGCAATCCCCAATTATTTCTGTTTTTAAGAATTTAAGCCTAGATGCCAGGATCACTATCAGTTAGATGTTTATTGGTATTAGTGTTTCACAGCACTTAGGTTAACTACATTTAACTTAATCAGAATGTATTTCGAAACATACACAGAACAACCAAATACATGACTATTTTCCACACCAGAGATATCCAGATGTTGACCAATATATAGTAAAATATTTTCTTCCTAGGTGAACCAAGTAAGCTTCTTTAGGGTTTCTTACCTCTTCTCAAAAGCCTGTATAACATTCTTCCAAGTGCCACCCTGCAGAGAGTATGTTTAGATATATTTTGGTTCTGAGTGTTTTTAAGAGCCCATCTCTGACACTTACTGCCTGCTTATAAATAAAAATTTAAAAAGGATATGTTATAAGTGATGTCAAAAGTAAAACTTGATACAAATTTCCCACTTATTTTCTATCAAATGAACTTAAACAAGATTAAGAGACAGAGAATAACAGGTTATTGAGGGGGCAAAGGAAAGGAGTGTTCCTACCTGCTGCAGTGAGTTTGGGAAACCAGTTAAACCTACTTCTCTTATGCCACCACTATTAAAGCAAAACAAACAAACAAACAATTGTTCTTTTATGTCTTAAGACTGCATGGTGCCATTTAATGATTTTCTCCTTCCAGTACTGCCTATGATATGTGTAAAAATATTGCTGGCCTATTACAAAAACACTGCTTACCAAAAAAAAAAAAAAAAAGAGGCTGGGGTTAAAATCCTAAATCTGCCTCTTATTTATTGTGTGATTGATCAACTCTCTTCTCTTCGTTTTACCTCCTATAAAACTAGGTGATTTCCAAGTTCTATTCACTCACTCGGAACAATTTTTTTTTTCTTTTTTTTAAAATTTTATTGTTGTTGTATTACATCCATCCCCTTTTTGCTCCCCTCTGTCCCCCTCCCCACCCACCCATTCCCCCCAAAGTCAATCCCACCTGTTGTCCATGTCCATGGTTCCTTTATACTAGGTTCTTGTCTAAGCTGCTCCCCTTCCTTGCCTCTGCCTCCCCCCTCCCCCCAACCCCATTCCCCCTGACCACTGA
>PVIW01017436.1:0-14032 GCA_004026585.1 Noctilio leporinus
AAGAAAGAAAGAAAGAAGGAAAGAAGGAAAGAAGGAAAGAAGGAAAGAAGGAAAGAAGGAAAGAAGGAAAGAAAGAAAGGAAAGAAAGAAAGGAAGAAAGAAAGAAAGAAAGAAAGAAAGAAAGAAAGAAAGAAAGAAAGAAAGAAAGAAAGAAAGAAAAAGGATGGGGGGTGAAAGTCACAAGACAAAGAGAAATCAATATTAATAAACGTTTTAGCTGTGTGTTCCCCCTTTATGATTTCTGATTGGTCCAGGTGGAGCCAGAACCTGTAGGCTTTACCAGGAAGAAAAGGAAAATTAAAGTTAAAAAAAAAAAAAAAAAAAAGAGGAAGGAAGAAAAGAAGAAAGAATGGGTTTAGAAAGGCTGGGGAAGGGTGGAATACTTAGATTGAGGACTGGGAATGAGTTATAGCCACAGAGTGAATAGACTTTAATTCGAGAGTAGGGGAGGGTCTTGGGTATTTAGGTGGATTGAGATATGGGGGGGATTAAGAATATGTGAGGAGTAACTTTTGCAAAGGATATGTTGGGGCTTAATAGTTCATATTGCTCTCGGTATAACTCAGGTGCTTGAGATTGGCAGCAATCCCTTTCCTGATGCTGCCTGTTTTTTTGGTCAGGACTTTACAGTCTATAGTCTATATTCTAGCCGGTCTTGGCGCGTGGCAGGGCCTCTGATTGTCGCAGTAGGGCTGATTCTGAGTGTCCGCCCCCAGGTAGGCTGGGCCTTCAGCAGCCTGGCTGGGTTTTAGGGCTACCGGTGTTCTGGAGCCCGCATGGAGCCCCCTCCCACTCCTGGCGGAGGTTCCTGCCCAGGACACGCACCCAGCACTTCTGCAGGGCAGCCTGCAATTTCGCTGGTCCCTGTGACGACTGGCCCCACCCCCGCAGTTCCGGGAGGAGGCCGGGCCTGTCAGTCAACACTGTCTGGTCTGCCTACACTGTCCCGCTCTTCCGGGGCGGGCATAATGCCCCCAAGCCAACCAGCTCTCCTCAGAGTCCTTTAAGTGGCCTCTGTGATGAGCCCCTCCCAGGCGTGGGCGGTGGGGCCTTTGTCTCCGGCAATGGCGGGTCAGTTACCCCCGCCACTAGATCCCGGCTCGCCAGCTCACCGCTTGGAGTTTCCCGCCGCTTGGAGTTTCCCGCCGCTTGGAGTTTCCCGTGGAGCCCGGGGGCCTGCGCGGTCGCGCAGGGCTGGGCCTCCCCCCTCGCAGGGGCCTCCAGCCGCTGTTTCCCAGGTGGCCCAGCAGCTCCACTCTCGGCCCTCTCGCTGCCCCTGCCGGTGCACCCCCCCCTCCCCCGCTCCGGCCTCCCGCAGGACTCCTCTGCCTCCAACCCCGCGGGGAGCCTCCTCTCCCTGTTGCCGGAGTGAGTCTCTCACACAGTCCCTCCCCTGCAAGAGTTCAATTCCGTGTTCCCTATGGCGTTTGCCGTCGCTGCCCGCACTTCACTGTTGAGACTTCCAGTCACCAGTGAGCCCGGAACTGGCCCCAGTCAAACGCGCCCCTCTGGGCAGAGCCGCCCCTGCCCAGAGCCGATCTCGGTCCGCCGGCCGGTCGGTCGGGAACGCCTCACCTACTGTCCTGCTGGCCTCCTCCGCCTCTGGGCTGTGCTCCCCTGTGTCTAGATGCTGCCCGTTCCAATCCCTAGGGTCCTGAAGACGTCTCACGCTCCCTATCCTGTCCTCTAGCTGCTTTGGTACTCGAGAACACCATCAGCACCACTCTCTACTCTGTCGCCATCCTCCCTACTCTACAGTTGTATTTTTTCCCATAGTCCCCTATTCACCAAACAACCTACACTCCCTCAGGCAACTCCTACACCATTGTTCATGCCCATGGGCCATGCATGTAAGTTCTTTGGCTACTCCATTTCCCACACTGTACTTGACATACCCATGGCTATTCTGTAATTACCTATTTGTACTTCTTAATTTCCTCAGCTCTTCACCCATTCTCCCACACACCCCTCCCATCTGGTAACCATTAAATCATTCTTCAAATCCATTATTCTGTCTTTGTTCTTTTTTGGTTAGTTTGTGTTTTAGGTTCAATTATTGGTAGACATATATTTATTGCCATTTTATTGTTCATAGTTTTGATTTCTTGAATAAGTCCTTTTAACATTTCACAAGCCATATAATAATGGCTTGGTGATGATGAACTCCTTTAGTTTATTTCTTATCTGGAAAGCTCTTTATCTGCCCTTTGATTCTAAATGATATCTTTGCCAAATAGAGCAATCTTGGCTGTAGGTCTCAGATTTTCATGACTTTGAATACTTTTTACCAATCCCTTCTAACCTACAAAATTTCTTTGAGAAATCAGTTAACAGTCTCATGGGAACTCCTTTGTACATAACTCTCTGCTTTTCTCTTGCTGCTTTGAATATTCTCTCTTTATCTTTAACCTTTGGCATTTTAATAATGATGTGTCTTGGGGTGGGCCTCTTTGCATTCATCTTGTTTGGGACTCTACTTCCTGGACTTGCACATCTATTTCCTTCACCAAATTAGGGAAAGTTTCCTTTTATTATTTTTTAATTAGACTTTCAGTTTCTTGCTCTTTCTCTTCCCCTCTGGCACCCCTATAATGTGAATGTTGGAATGCATAAAGTTATCCCAGAGACTCCTTATACTATCCTCATTTTTGTGAATTATTTTTTTCTTATTGTATGATTGGTTGTTTTTTGCCTCTTTATGTTCCAGATCATTTATTTGATTCTCAATTTCATCCCCTCCACTATTGCTTCCCTGTAGATTTTTCTTTATTTTGCTTAATGTAACCTTCCTTTCAGCCTAGATCTTTTTTATGCTGTTGAAGTATCCAATGAGTTCTTTGAGCATCCTGATAACCAGTATTTTAAACTCAGCATCTGATAGGTTGATTATCTCCATTTTTGTTTAGTTCTTTTTCTGGAATTTTGCTGTTTTTTCATTTGGGCCATATTTCCTTGTCTCCTCATTTTGGCAGCCTCCCTGTGTTTGTTTCTATGTACTAGATGAAGCTGTATGACTCCCTGTCTTTGTAGTGTGGCCTAATGTAGTAGGGTCCAGTGGCACAGCCTCCCCTTTCACCTTAGCTAGGTACTCAAGGTACACCCTTTGTATGGGCTGGGTACACCCTCCTCTTGTAGTTGAGCCTTGGTTGCTGTTGGGAGGTCAATGGGAAGGATTTACCCAGGCCAGTCAGTTGCAAGAACTGGCTGTGACCACTGACTACCAACCTCTGCTGTCTGTGGAGGATTGGTTGTGGAGGGGCAGAGTGGTGGTGCTCCAAGGTGGTCTGTATCTGTCCACTGGGTGCATAGGCTCTGGGTTTTTTGGGTGGTGCAGGCCAAAGTCAGCCCCTACCTGTGTTCTTCCCTAGGCCACTGTGTATGAGGTATAAAGCAATCTGAGATGGCTGCTACTTGTGCTGGGCTTGGAGATTGCCAGGTGAAGCCAAGCTGTGAAGCTAGGTCTTCTACTGGCGGCTTGGGGCCACTAAGCAAGATGTGTGGAGTATGGGGGCTCACTGAGGCCAGCTATTACTTGTTTGAAAGGATTTAGGAAGTTGTGAAGCCTGAGCCTAGACCAGCCTGGAAATATTACTGTTAACAGCTTGGATGGGCCAGTAATTTGGGTGGAACAGAGTCTCAGGGAATCTGAGGGCAGACCAGCTAGGTTGGTGGAGTAGGAGATATGGCACCCACCTACTAGCTCTGTGACTCTGTGGTGTAGGGACTCAGAAAAGGGACTGCTCACCTTTCTGTCTAGAAGAAAACTGTCTTCCTAGCTCCCATCTTGATGCCGACACTTCAGTGCCTTTCTGTACGCTACTGATGCCTTTCAAGCTGCTAGCCCGGTGCTGGAGCTCAGAGGGAGAGTAAGTCTGAGTAAGTCCATGTGTGGATTCTTTAAGGGGAACTGCCTGGGGCTCAAGTTTCTTCCATTAACTAAACCCTCACTACTTTTTGCAGCTAGAAGTTATGGACACTTACCTTCTTGGCAATAGGACCCTGGGCTGGGGGGCCTGGTGTGGAGCTGGGACTCCTTACTCCTGAGATATCCCCCCTGAATTTTTATCCACCACATGTGGGTATGGGACCAGCCCATTACACATCTCTGTTCCTCCTACCAGTCTGATTGGATGTGAATTCTTTAATTCCATAGTTGTCAGACTTCCTTTCTACATAGTTTCTGATGGTTCTGAGTGACAGTTGTAATTTTGATATGGGGTACAAGTTGGTGAATCATGTTTACCTATGCCACCATCTTGGCCAGAAGTCAAAGATTTTATTTATTTATTTTAGAGAGAGGGTAAGGAAGGGAGAAAGAGAAGGAGAGAAACATCAATGTGCCAGAGAAACATTGATTGGTTGCCTCTTGCACATCTTTAAGAGGAGACCTGGGCTGCAACTCAGGCATGTGCCCTGACTAGGAATTGAATCAGTGACCTTTCAGTTAGTAGTCTGGCACTCGACCTACTAAGCCATACCAGCCAGGGCTTTCAGGAAATGTTTATTGGGCATCTATGGCAGGTCCTCTGTGTCAGCATAGCAAATAGAGGGAAAAAGTGTTGGGAATAACTTTTCTACCTCATAGTCTGTGTGCTTGCTTTTTTTTTTTTTTTTTTTTTAAAGATTTTATTTTATTATTTTTAGAAAGAGGGGAAGAGAGAGAGGCAGAGAGGGAGAGAGACATCAATGTATGGTTGCGTTGCACCTGCCTCCAGCCACAGACCTGACTAGAGACCTGGCTTGCAACCTAGTTATGTTGCCCTGGCTGGGAATTGAACCTACGACCTTTGTGTGTGCTTGCTTCAAAACATGTTAATTAGTGTAAAAGCCAAATCACATTTATGAAATCCTATTGATCATATCAGCAATAAAATATTTTTTGGAAGTGGAAGATTACAACTTGGCACGTCAGCATAATGTTATCTAAATTTATAGAGATGTTGGGGAAAATGGGAATTACCCTTTATCCTCAGTGGATTTTTCATTTCATGTAAACAATTGTACCATCTTTTTTTAGTTCTGCCAAATGTACGTTTGATTGCTACATATTATTCCTCTAAAAACTTTCATATACAAATTCTGTTTCTATTGTTTTTGCTGCTATCTGCCTTCAGTCACAATATATTTTCTTTCTCTGTAAGTGGATGTCACATGCAGTTATCACCAATCAGCTTTCAAATCTAGAATTATCTACTGAATTTCCAGAGCCCTTCTGCTTGGATGTTTTCTCCCAGGAGGCCAGGCACATCACAGCTTGTCTTATCATCTTTGTTTGATGTGGAGTTTTTCCAAGCTAACTGCTGATAAATCAAATTGTACTTCAGCCTTTAATGTGACACTTGGTATACAGTAAATACTCATTACTGTTTTTAAAAAGCACTATAATCTAAAGGACTTACACATTGTGGAAGAGAACATTAGCTCTCCATCAAAATTCATTCAACTCATTAGAGGTTCATGGCTGGATGGCTTTTTCCTGCCTCAGTTGTGGCCATTTGAAGGTGTTATTCACTGCCAATGTAAGAGAAAATGAAATTGTGTGTGCCGTTGCAAACACGGCCTGTAAAGTTGTCCTGCATGCAGTTCTCCATGATCTCTTTATTTCTGCAGATGGATGCAGAAAGCATGGAAGTCTTAGGATGGAGAAGATACATGGTGAAAGAGCTTTGCTTATGTGAATGACCACATACAAAAGTGCAGTTTTTCTAAGCTCAACATTCATGCAGCACATGTTGCTTATATTATGAGAGTTATGTGGTAATTCAGCATATCCTAAAATCTAAATATAATTCAGGGTGCTATCCATCAGCAACCTGATGCCAAAACACAGCCTTAAGTATGGATAACACCTTGTCAGTTCTGGGGCAGAAAAACTGGGTGACTTGCTGTTAGGGTGGGTAGTCAATGCTCAGCAGGGAACATCAATGTTTATAGCTCTCTTTTATACCAGCTACAGGAATCTCCTTCTTGCCTGTTCTTGTATCATACCAGGTTTTATTTCTCTGTGCAGGAAAATTAAATCTTAAGCACAATATCTGCTTTGCCTTGAATCACTTTGTGAACCCAAATGAGTCACTTCTTATTCCTGGGCTCCATCCTTGTTATATACCATGGTGGATGTGGCATAACATCGCCAGTAGGATTCTAAAGACCCTGAGATTTCACCTGCTCCACACCCACATCATCCCTCACTTGTTTCCGAGTCTCAGTTTCTCTTTGGTGAACTCCTTCTGTTTCCTTGGCCAACACAGGTAAGTGAGGCTGAAAGCCTTTCTTGGTTGCAGAGAAGAGAAACCACAGAGCTATTGGAGAACCTCTAAACTTTGCATTTAAACATCCAGAGGGTGTCTGTGGCATTCTGATTACTAGGAGCTTGGACCCTGCACTGCCTCCAGGCCATGTGCAGATTTAGACAGTTTCTTATTATTCCCACCACTGTAAAATTGGAAAACTGATGTCCTGAGAGATTCATGGAAAGTTCAAGGCCACCAGAGCCAGAATCATTAAATAAAGTGAGAATGTGGGTCTCTCAGGGGAGTGCTGAACACCACCCATGGGATTAGCTTTGAAAATGAGAGTGGCCAACCCCCCGCCTACCCAAGCTACACATACTCACATACAATCACTCGCATCAAAGAACATTAAGGTATGTGGTCAAGAGTGGGCAGGTGATAATGCCAAAGAAGAAATAAGTTGAAAACAGCTCTGTCACAAGATAGTAGCATTCAGTATCCCAAAACTGACCAAGGTCTGCAGCATTAAAAAAATGAAGATGTCAAAATAAACATGAGGATATCCAAGGCCCCAGGGTTTTACCCAAACAGGACCCTGTCCAGACCAAAAAACAAACAGCAACAACAACAACAACAAAAACCCTAGAAAGAATGCAGGTTTGAGTGACCCTCAGTTCTGGCACTGAATTGTTATAACCCCAATTGGAAATGACATTGGATCATTTTGCCATATTTTCTGGCAAATCTAGTCTGCACTAATCTGCACTCAAGATAAAAATAGAATATGATGATGTACCCACCAGAATGTGAGAATCATGGAGAGACACTGAGTAGGCAAGAGAAAGGCCCTAAAATGTTTATGCTTTGCTCAGGATCACAGACTGGTCAGAATGTAGACCCAAATATAGATCGTGTGCTGTGCCCTCAAAGTGCAATTTTGGATACACTTGGGTGTTTTCAGAGGTCTGGAAAATTACGAGTTGCTCCAATCATACAAACATAAAAAAGGCACACCTACCAATATCCCAGTTATCTTGGAAACAGCTGAACTCATGCTTATGCAATTATAAATTTTATTGCTCATTTAACACTTGGGAAGCCAATGGCCACAGAGAGGTAGGAATAGGACAGGGTACATTTCAAACAGCCTTCTGAAGTAAGAGTATTTTCTGACCTCCCAGGTAAAGGCTCCATTCCTTCCCATAAGCATGGCACTGAACATCAGAAATCTGAATGTTCTGGGAAGCTTTTGCCTATTCCTCCCTAGATGGGTTCTAATTTTTCTGGGAATCCAGATCATGAACCACAGATAACATATAAACACATACATACACACATACACACAAACCAATGATGCCCTCAAGGTGTCAAGTCTTTTTCCTTATTGTTAGAGGACCGAGCTGACTGTGAGAGGTGTGTGTATGAATGAGAGAGCAGCCCCTGTCTCTTAACTTGGAGTTGTGAGAGACACAACTCATAGCAGTGGGAGAACAAACAGAGGAGACTCAGTGGGATCTTCAAGAAGATCTGGGGTGTGCCATTAGACCTAGAGACAACAACCACGTATCAGGACAGTCAAGGGGGCCAGAATGAGAAAGAGAAGGCAACACTGAGTGGTGATTCTAGGTAAAGTCAGGAACAGGTCTGTCTTGGCTGAGGGGTGCATTGGGAAGGACTATCCAAGGAAGAGGCCTGGCATGAAACAGAGGCTCAGTCATTATTACCCAAGTTAGAATGGCTTTGCAGAACCCCCATTTTAAATACAGTTTCAAAACTGTGATTTTGTATCCTAAATTTTCCCATTGTTCATTATGTGACATGTCTTCATTCTCAGGTGCTGGGCAAGGGGCCTCAAATGGTCATAGAACCAATGTGTGGACTCTGCTCACAGATGACTGAGTGCAATGACAACTCCATAGAGAGTGAAGACTTGTTGTAAACAAAATTCAAGGTCTCTTCCACAAAAATTGTAACTATTTTTTACTATTCTGACCCTGATGCTGTTTTAGGATGTATAGGACTATAGTCCCATGTAGTGGACAGTGTGGACCAAACCTTAGCTATGTTTAACAGGTTTCCCACTTGGACAGATTTCCAGTGAGATTTCTTGCCCAACATATTCATTGTGTTTCTCAGACCTTCAGTGACATTCCATGTTCTTATGATTAATATACTGGCTACTCAAATATTTCTATCACACAAAAAGTTTGCATAATGGAAAAATACCTTTAACATATTACACAGCAGGCCAATTTTTAATTTGTGCAGAAGTTTACACATGAATGTAGGAATGGAGAAAAGGACGGAGGTGAACACAAACAGGTTGAACACATCATTTGTGTCACAAGGGACATCTTCCTCTCAGTGGCTCACCTTAAAATTAGTATTAGTAGTGGATTTTTATGTCTCCAAATGAAATAGAAGAAAATATGCAAGTAGATATTTTTTAAAGTAATTCTCTAAAGTTAAAAACATTCTGGAGAAGGCTAGCTAGTAAAAAGAAATCTTGGAAGGTAAGGGTTATTGTCCTACGTAGAAACGCACTGCCTCCTGGTGGCTTCAGGAAAAATAGCACAAGTGCTCCAGAGTTCATGGTTCTGTCAGCAATAAAATTCAAACTAAACTGAGACATTTCCCCAGGTTTGCCTTTAGATGGAATTACATTCTGTAAGATTCCATGTTTGTGAGGTTTTTTAAGTTATTGTCTTGGCATTTCTCACCGTGAAAAATATAGGCCAGTATCCAAGTGCAGTGAATAGAGAGAAAAAGTGTTGGGAGTATCTTGCCTACCTCACAGCTCTGTGTGCTGTAAAAATATATTAGCATAAAAAGCAAAGCAGATTTATGAAATTCTTCCAATCATATCAACAATGATATATATTTTATTTTTTATACAATTTTATTTACTTTTAGAGTGAGGGGAAGGGGGAGAGAGGGAAAGAAACATCAATGTGCAGGATATACACCAATTAATTACCTCTCGAACACCCCCAGCTGGAGACCTGGCCCACAATCCAGGTATATGCCTGACTGGGAATTGAACTGGCACCTTTTGTTTTGCAGGCTGGCACTCAATCCATACAGCCATGGCAATGATATATTTTTTAATTGGAAATTTATAACTCAACATAATTCTATATGCCATCTAAATTCATAGAGAATGTTTAAAAATGGGATCACCCTATAGAGGGTTAGGAAAAGGTAGATTTATGGTTGTGAGTTCTTGTATTATCATTTATGAGTTATTTTATTATTTTTATACAAACACCTGTCAACTTACTTTTGCCCCACTCTGTAGTTTGGTCTGTTCTTTAGAGAGAGTATGTGTATGTGTGTGCATGTGCAGTTAGCCTATCCCTTTTGATTTCTACCAAATATGTGATTTGCTGCTGCATAGTATTCATTTTAAAATCTTAAACATGAACAACTTGCTTCTGTTGTTCCTGCTGCCATTTTCTTCTATCCACCATATCTCCTTTTCCTCTGAAAGTGAGTATAACTTACAGTCACCTCCAGACAGCTTTTAAATCTAGAATTATTCACTAAACTTCCAAAGCCTGTCAGCTTAATCATCTTCCAGGATGCCAAGCATGTCATACTATGTCCTATCCTAACTGTTCAGTATGGACCTTCTTAAGGCCAACTGCTGCTTAATAAAATTGCACTTCAGTTCTTAGCATGGCACTTAGCATATGGTAAATACCCATTGCTGGGTTGAAAAACACTGTGAATCTGAATGAGTTACTTACCATGGTAGAGCACATTAGCTCTCCATCAAAATCCATTTTCCTTTCAGAGGTCTTTGACTAGACTGCCTCTCTCAGCCTCCCTTGGGCCATATGACAGCCTCATTTATTACCAACGCAAGAGGAAAGACACTGGTATGTTCTATTGCAGACATCACTTGTGAAATTTTCCCACATGCGTTTCTTCATGCTTTCTTCAATTCAACTGATAGGTGCAGAAGGCATGGATATCCCAGTAATGTGGAAGACTGTTAGTGAAAGAAATATTATTTCCTGAATAACCACATGAAAAATGCAGCCTTTCCAGGTCAACATCCACCTAGTACCTGGATTTGCAATTATATGTAGTGATTTGCTACAGAAATGATGGAAGTTACATGGTAACACAGCATAAACTAAAATGTAGACATAGTACAGGCTATTGGTATAGCAACCATCTGATACCAAGATGCAGCCTTGAAGACGGACACTAGATAGTAATTGCTTGGGCAGAAAAATAGGTCATGGCCTTCTGTTATAGTGAACAGCCAATGCTCAGCAGAAACCATCCACATCTGTATTTCCTTTCCATGACACTGACAAGAATCTCTGTCTTGCATATGCTTGTATTATCCTAACATTCTCCGGAATATAGAAAATTTCGATTGTAAGGGAACTACTAGATTCACATTGAAACACGGTGTGAACCTGGCAACACTCTTTCATATTCTTTGGATACATCCTTGTATCTACTATCATAAATTTAAGAGTGTCATTTTCCATAGTATTTTGAAGACCTCAAGCTTTGCCTGTTCCACATCCATGTCATTGTCCAGTATTTGCCATGCCTGTTTGTTATTGGGGTGATACCTTTTCTTTCTCAGTCCACATGACCAAGTGAAGCTTTTCCTTGCTGTAGGGCAGAAGAGCTTTCAGAATTGATGAAGTGTATCTACCATTTGCAAAATGCCAGCTTGTGCTCTGGGAGCCCACACAACACTGGCCATAGAGTGTTGAAATACTGGGACACATTTAGGTTGGATTCAGGTTTGAGCAATTCCTTGTTCAACCCACCAATGAACAACTGGAAAACTGTGGCCCTGAGAAATGTAGAAATAGGCCAAAACTACTGGTTGGCCATGTCCTTAAATGAAGGATATATGTGGGTCTTCCTGGGAAGGACTGAGCTCTGCCCAGGGGGTCAGATTTGGGAATGAGAGGTGCCAGGATCTCAGCCAACTGCACCCCATGTTAGGGTGTCTTCTAGTGGGGATTCACTCTGGTACACACACCCACACATAACCAACCACATCAGAGGAGGCTACATTAAGGCATTTGTTCAGAGAAAATGTGGTGCTTGGGCAAGTAACATAGGCAAAAAAAAAAAAAAAAGAAAAAGAAAAAGAAAGAAAGAAAGAAAGAAAGAAAGAAAGAAAGAAAGAAAGAAAGAAAGAAAGGAAAGAAAAGATTAATTTGGAGACAACTCTGTCAGAAGTTAGTAGCACGTGGTCTCCCAAAACATGTCCAGGATCTATAGCATGGGAAATGTTGAGATTCTAGGATGACGGACATGGAAATTCTCAAGTCCTCTGTGGTCAGCCTGGGGCAGAACTGATTCCAAGGGAAGAAGACAAAGAGCTCTGTGTTCTGAAAGCTACAACCTTTGTTAAAAACAACCAGGAGGAGCTTCTTTCTTTTTCCCATTACTACCTTCAAGATGAAAGGCATTAAAGAAAAGTTACCAATTTCCTTGTCTAAACATTTAAAGCTTATAGTAAAAAAACCCTAAGATTTCCAAAGGTTCAAAAATATTCCTGTTGTTTCTCCATCCTTGACCCTCTATAAGCTTTCAAAGTGTGGAATACAAGTTCTGTCCAGAAGGTATCCAGCCATGTAATATGAAAAATAGAGACCTTCATTGGAGAATATAAATACAAGAAACATTAAACATAGGACAATGATGTCTCAGTCCCCTTCAAAGTAGGCACCTTGGGACCTCACATAGTTCTCCCAATTGCCACCAGTTGCCCCATCATATTTTCTTGAATTTCACTGATGATCTCACCTTTCTTCCCTTTCAATGGTGATTTTAGTTTTGGCAAAAGCCAGAATTCACAGGTACCAAGTCTGGGCTATAGGGGAGGCTGAGCCACCTGGGTGATTTGATGTTTTCCAAAAAAACTTTGCATGAGACATGAGGCATGAGTGGGCATGTTGTTGTGGACATGTTGAGGCTGCCAATCACCAGGTGCCCATAGCTGTGGCCTTCTGAATCATTCAAGTAATTTCCATGGAGGAGTGTTCAAGCTTAATGCAAAATTTGATGCAGATTCATTGTTCTACTTGCTCAGTCATTTTGAATGCAACAGCCGCACAGTACACATGCTCACTCAACTGCATCCCTGCTCCCACTTACTAGTACAGTGAAGTTGTCATTGTTCATCATGCCCAGCATAGTCAACTCTCCTTGGCTGCCAGGTTACACTGATATTGTACAAATTGTTCTTTTTAATTAACAATGGCTGGACTTTTTCCGGATAGATTTTGCCCTATGCTTTCCATGATCTGAAGATTTTTCTGAGCATAGAGAAGGTTGGCATCATAAAAGTCGAGAAGTGTCTCTACAGCAGCTAGTAGCAGAGAACTGAATTGCTCATCCTTATACTTGAACAAAGACAACCTGGCCAGATCAGAAGTCAAAACAACTAAGACTTTGCTAAACCTAAGGCATGACATTTAGATGATCACTTCCTTTCTCTGGGAGGGATATTCACTAAAAGAGGGATGTGATTTCCCATTGTTTTCATTAAAGTTCCTTTTCCTTCAGGCATGAGGATTTCAAATTCACAAACTCTTAGGTGTATTTAGGTTTCAAATGCTTTAAGTGCATTCCTTAAAGCAAATGAAAAACTTTCAGATTTTAGAATCACACTTCAACTAGGAGCTAGTACTTTGCTTAATGATGTTCCTCTGGCTTTCTTTACATTCATCAGCTTGGGGGAAGTTTGGGGGAAATCACTGACACTTTAAAGTCATTCAAGAGTGAAAAAATATACATATGTACAACAACAAAAAGGTATAGCTTGTTTGAATCAATAAGTTCATCAAAAAATTTCATAATCCAATTTCCAAAGTATTCTCTTTGATTTATTATAAAAGAGTAAGCTGCTTAAAATTACATTTTGAAACCTGTTAGTTTTCTTTAACTCACACTAAGGAACATTTATCATAGTTCTACAGAATTAGAATGTCATAAAGCAGAACTTTCACAAAATATTCCTTTCATCCTTAGCCAAGTGGCTCAGTTGGTTGGAGCATTGTCCTAGATACTGAAAGATTGCAGGTTTGATCCCTGGTCAGGGCATGTATGGGAAGCAATTGATGGATATTTCTCTTTCATCTCTGTCTCTTTCTTTCTTCCTTTATTTATTTATTTATTTTTTCTAGTAGAGGCAATTGAATTATTCAATGTGTTACAATACTAATTCAACAAATAAAAAAATCAACTGTATTTCTATATGTTTGGATCAAACAATTTCAAATTGAAATTTAAAATATTTAAAATAACATCAAGAGTAAGAAGTACTAGTGGTAAATTTTACAAAAGGTATATAACACACTTATAAAGATATATAATACAGAAATTTATAAAATGCTGCTAATAGAAATTGCAAAGAACTACATTAATGGAGGCATGTTCCATTCATACATTGTGATTATATTGGTATAACAATTTAAAATCTAAATAATTAAAATTACAAAAAGATTTTTTACTTACTGGGAAGTACAAAAACAGAAGATGGACCAGTTGTTTCAGGGGTCATAATTTGTTTTGCTCTGCTGTGCATATCACTACTAATCAGTATGTGAACAACAGTACAAGGCTATATTATTAAAATGATCAACTGACAGAAAAAATTAACATAGAAGTTTAAAATCTGAACATCTACTTTTAAGTGTAAATAACTAAGGTTAAAGTTCTCTGCTTTTCATGCTTAAATTTAATCAGTCAGTGGAAGTGTAAGAGTATATTTATTATTATGAATAAACAGATTAATAATTATAAAAGTGACT
>PVIW01017437.1:0-14031 GCA_004026585.1 Noctilio leporinus
ATATAAAGAACTAATGCGACTCAACACCAGGGAGACAGACAGCCCAATTAAAAAATGGGCAAAGGACCTGAACAGACAACTCACTGAGGAAGATATACAAAGGGCACAGAGGCATATGAAAGAATGCTCAACATCACTAGTCATCAGAGAGATGCAAATTAAAACTGCATTATGATACCACCTCACACCTGTCAGAATGGCAATCATCAGCATATCAACAAACAACAAGTGTTGGCGAGGATGCGGGGCAAAGGGAACCCTCATACACTGTTGGTGGGAATGTAGGCTGGTGCAGCCACTGTGGAAAACAGTATGGCGTTTCCTTAAAAAACTAAAAATGGAACTGCCTTTTGATCCAGCAATTCCACTACTTGGACTATACCCATAGAATCCTGAAACACCAATTCATAAGATCCTATTCACACCTATATTCATAGAGGCACTGTTTACAATAGCCAAGTGCGGGAAACAGCCTTAGTGCCCATCAGTGGATGATTGGATCAAACATCTTTGGTACATTTACACAATGGAATTCTATATAGCAGAAAGAATGAAGGAACTTGTACCCTTTGTAACAACATGGATGGAAGTGGAGAATATTATGCTTAGGGAAATAAGCCAGTCAGTGAAGGACAAATATCATATGATCTCACCCATTATGGGACAATAATGAGCAAAACTAACAAGCCAAACAGTACCAAGTATATGAATACAAGGAATAGGCCTTCAGTGGTCAGGGGGAATGGGGTTGGGGTGAGGGGGGAGGTAGAGGTAAAGAAGGGGAGCAGCTTAGACAAGAACCTAGTATGGGGGAACCATGGACATGGACAACAGGTGGGATTGACTTTGGGGGGAATAGGTGGGTGGGGAGGGGGACAGAGGGGAGAAAATAGGAGATGAATGTAATACAACAACAATAAAATTAAAAAAAAAAAGAAATACTATCAAAACTAGAATGACATTTATCAATTATTATTAAAGGAGCACAGTAAACTAGTTGATAAAATTATGTGCTGAGGAAGAACCTTAGTCAGAGACAGACAAGGTGGGACTCTGCTTCTGATACGCAGACACAGCACCTGCTATAATGTGGATATTAGCCAAAGAATTTACTGCCTTGAACACTTAGGTACTTAGCCAACTCCTGACCTAACAGACACACAAGGCTGCAACAAACAAAGAGAACACCCCAGGAAAAACAAAAACCTCCTTTCTCATCAGCTTTGTTTCTTCACTGCTTCATTCTCCAAATGTGTCCAGCTCAGAGCTGCATTGGGCCAGCATATAAAGGCATAGGTTTCATCCCCCAGCTCTGTTAGCTACTCCAGTGAAGACACACAGGGGTAATGGTCCTTTATCCTTTAGCATGTCGGGCAGTTTAGAAGTCTTGTCTTGAAGATATTGAGAATGTCTAACGGGGGTTAGAAACTTGAGCTCTTTAAATGTAGAAATTGTTTCATCAAACTGCATTTTCTTTTTCACACTCTGCGAGTATGGTGTACTAGACACATTATAGTTAATTAGACAACTATCCCTAGTTTCTGTATTGAGGGTTTTAATGTCATTGGTGTGATATTTTGTTTTGTCAACTTGTTCCTTTTCACAATCTTGAAATGCCACACTTCTTTGCTGCTTATTTTCCATTTCAAGTTTTCCTGACTCCACATTAACACCAGTATCTTCATGGCTGACTTCTTGGATTTGTTCCTTGGTTGTGCAAGTCTCCTCTAAATTTACTCCAAATTTAACTTTTTCTTGACTCTTCATTTTTATAATATCTACAATTGCATGTCACATTTCTTTAATAGGCTGAGCTCCTGCCAGAATGGCCTTTTCATAGGTTGAGATAATATTTTCAATAGAGCTTGTGAGGGGTTCAATTCATGCAAGGCATATCCAATATTTCACAAGTTTTTTGGCATCTGGAATATTTTTAAAGCTTTTTTTTTTTTAAGATTTTATTTCATTATTTTTTTTCAGAAAGAGGGGAAGGGAGAGAGGCAGAGAGGGAGAGAGGCATCAATGTATGGTTGCTTTTTCACCTGCCTCCAGCCACAGACCTGACTGGAGACCTGGTTTGCAACCTTGTTATGTGCCCTGGCTGGGGAATCGAACCTGCGACCTTTGGGTTCACAGGCCGGCGCCTTGTCCACTGTGCTACCAGCCAGGGCTGGAATATTTTCAATCAGATCATTCAGTGTATCCAATATCTCTTCTGTTGGGCATCCCTCATCAGTCAGGTTTAGACACTGAGAAAATGTCTTGTTTACTTTTTCAGTAAATACTCTTCGTTCATCTTCTTCTGCCATGGTAGTCCAAAAGGACCCAAGTGGTTTCTCCTTGTGTCCTTCAGAGACAGGCTGGGTCACTGTTGAGCCTGGGGGCCTCTTCAGCATCCTTCCCCTACTAACTCTTCACTTGCTTGAAATAGTTTTCTCTCTTCTGCAGTCTCTCTGGGCTCAGCTGACCTACTATTGATGGTTGTTTTTGCTATAGTATGTCTGCGAGGGTCAACAGTTTTTGACTTTTCTATCAGTTTGGTATTACATGATGAAGCAGGCCTGGTTATAATTTCAGATGTCATGCTTCTTGATAGTGTTTGACTTCTTTTTACTTCCTGAGAACTGGTTTTGATGTTAGATAAAACCAATTTTTTTTAATTGTATTTAATTGTAACAATTCTTTTTCATGATCCCCTTTCTGAACTGAGACATGAGCGGAGGTTCTCTCTGAGACAAGGCACTCCTGGAGAAAACCCGATTTTGCTGTTTCCTAGCAAATAAAGTTTTTCTTTTCAACATATGTTCCTTGAGTAGGCTTTCTTTGCTCTCTGACCATGACCTGGGCCTCTAGTTTAGGGGAAGCTGCAGGCCATGTGGTGCCACTAGGGTGCTCATTGCAGTGTGAACCAGGGTGACCCATCTTGGCTGGATGCTCCACAGCCCAGGGACAGACAGCAGTGGGTGCGCCTGGTCTTTGTTTTAAAATATATTTTGTCTGACATGAATATTGCTACCTCAGCTTTTTGTGTGTATGTGTCCATTTGCTTCAAATATTTTTTTTCCATCCCTTCACTTTTAGTCTGTGTAGCTCTTTTGTTCTGAGATGGTTCTCTTGTAGACAGCATATATATGGGTCCTGTTCCCTTATCCTTTCAGCTATCCTATTTTTTTTTTTTTTTTTGGAGCATTTAATCCATTTCCATTTAATGTTATTATTGATAGGTACTTATTCATTTTTAGTTTTTCCCTTTGTATCTCTCTCTTTCTCCCTCTGCCCTCTCCCCTCACTCAAACAGTCCATTTAACATCTCTTTCAATGCTTGTTTGGTGGAGATGTATTCTTTTAGCTTTCTTTTCTCTTGAAAACTCCTTACTTCACCTTCCATTTTGAATGAGATACTTGCTGGTAGAATAGTCTTGGTTGTTGGCTTTTGCTTTCCATTGACTGGAATTTTTTTGCTATTCTTTTATGACGTGTGTCTTTTGAGAAATCAGTTGATAGCCTTATTGAAGCTGCCATGTATGTTATCAGCTGTTCCTCTCTTGCCTTTAGGAGTCTCTGTTTGTCTTTGAATGTTGCCATTTTAATTATGATGTGTCTTGGTGTAAGTATGTTTAAGTTCATCTTCCTTGGGACTCCCTGTGCTTGTTAGCTTGGGTAGTGTTTTCTCTTACCAAGTTTGGGAAGTTTTCTGTCATATTTTAAAATAAGTTTTCTATCCATTGCTCCTCTTGTACTCCTTCTGGTATCCACATATGATGGATATTATTATATTTCATGTTGTCCTGCAGCTCTTTTAACAACTCTTCATTCTTCTTCTGTCTTTTTAAAAATTTCCTGCACAATATGGGGTTCATTTTTGTTTTCATTTGTTTGTTTGTTTTTTGCATTGTCTTCCAATTCACTGATCTGGTCCTCTGCTTCCTCTAGCCTACTTTCGATTCCTTCTACTGTGTTACTGTGTTCTTCAATTTAGAAATTGTATTCTTCATTTCCACCTGGCTCTTATTGATAGTTTCTATGTTCTCTTTAATGCTGGTGTAATTTCTAGTAAGTTCCTTGTATTTTCCCTAGAATTATTTGTAGCTCCCCTGGAGTTCTTTGTAGTTCCTCTGTAGTTCTTTGTAGTTATTTTTTATGACCTCACTGAGCTCATTGAACTTCCTTATAACCATTGTTTTGAATTCCAAATCTGATAGTTTGCTTGTCTCTATTTCATTTAGCTCTCTTTCTGGGGATTCCTCCTTTCCTTTTGGTGAGGGGTTGTTCTGATTTCTCCCCATTCTATGTGTCTCTTCTTGCCTGTTTGTGTTCCTTAGATTAATCTGGTTTGACTCACTGCTTTCATGGAGTTACCTTACGTGGTAGGAATCCTGTGGGAGTTGGTGGTACAGTCTCCTAGATTTCCTCAAGTTTCTGTTCTTGGGATGCCCTTTATGGCATTTACTTGGGTAGTCTGCTTGTATTTTGGATTTGGATGATGTGTTGGTTTTATGTGGGTCCTTCTCTCCAGCTAGCTGATTGAGAGTATTTCCTTCTACCAGGTCTCATATACTGTTATTGAGCTGCTACTAAGACAGAACCCCCAGTCCAGGCAAAATAACCACACCTCCAAAGATATCTCCCACCTTTAATCACATTCTCAGCTGAAAATGAGCCAGTATTAATAAGGATGTAAAGATATTAAGGCCATTTTAATAGAGGAAAAACAACTGAGTTGACTTATTGAATTACAAATGATTTTTGAGAGGTGAAAGGGAGGAGCAATGATAGTAATGAAAAGTGGTGGCAAGGAGATGAGACAAAGAAAGCAAAATTTACTTCTTATATAGAAATGGGGGGAGAATCAGAATGATGCAAGAAAGGGCAAATATATAGTATTAAGCCTGCACAGAAATATATATATATATATATATATATATATATATATATATATATATATATATATAGTGTATGTGTATACACACATACACACACATATATGTAGGTACTATGTGAGAGAACTAATATACATACATAAAAGAGGAAGTTGAATTAGAAAATATGAACCAAATTAGTTAATAAGTTTCAGCATAGCACTATCAACAATGTATGAGCTATCCTTACTATAGGTGGGTTGGGAGTGCCAGGTAAAAACAAGAGAAAGAGAACCTTAAGAGACATGTGGAGGAAAGGAAATTGATTCTGAGGTGACATAGGGAAAAGGAATACTAGGAGTGAGGAGTTGGGTCCAGGCTATGAGAGGCAAAATCTCTAATTGGAAATGAAAGTAGGAAAAGGCTGGAGGGAGGTTTGAAATACCATAATGGTGATGATTAATAAATAAGTTTTCAAAGATATCATAGCTACCTCCCTATCCACACTCAATGAGCACTGATTAGTCAAGCTGGAGGTAGGACAAGTGTATTCTATGAATACAAAAAAAGAGTGTGACATAACTAATGTCAAAAATTGGTTTTAGAAAGCTGGAGAAGGGAGAAATAATTAGAGTGGAGATTTGAAATAAGTTGTAACAGGAGAGAAAATATAATTTAAAAGAAAAGTAAGAAGAGGAAATTGGGTGGTAATAGAGAATGAGAAGGGTGGTGTAAAATATGAGATTTGAGATACATTATAATATAAACACTGGTTACTCAAAATGCACTTCTTGAGAGGACAAGAAATAAATGTTAAAAAGGATATGCTGGGGACTCAATTTATGTAAAATGTCATGGTGTATTTCATCTCTATTATGTCTTGAGTTTTCCCCCCCTTTCTAGTTTTGCCCCTAGTGACGCCAAATCATTTCTCAGTCTGGGCTTAGATAGACTGTTTGCAATTTGCAGTATTCTATTTCCTGTGTCTGCCTCTTTTCGTTGATCCATTTCTCTGTAATCTGCAGTCAGGCTTTAGTGCCTTGGGAGGCAGGGCTGAGCAATTTACAATCTCTCATAGTCAGGGACCATTCCAGATGCCATGATCCCATTTGCAGCTGCATAACTGGCATCCCCCATGCTACCAGCAACCACCAGGCCCTCATCTGCCACTGTTTGTAGGCAGCCATGCTTCCAATTGTCTCATGCTACTGACTCCAGAGACTATGCTCCTATTCATCTCATGCTGCCTATTGCTGTACTCTCACCGTATCTTCCAAACTCATGCAGTTCTTCCCCTCTGTGGCTGCAATGTGAATTTCCTGCAGGAGTGCAACTCTCCAGTCATCCCGAGTTTGCACTAATTGTCCACACTATCTGCTGCTCAAATATCAGGTCAAATAGTTGGCCCAAAGCAGCCCTTAAACAGAGCCACCAGGCAGGCTGGGCTGGGCTAGGCTGCCCCAGTGAAGTTGTTTAGAAGCCACGGACCAGTGGGCTGCACTTTCTGGACCCAGGTCACACCAACTCCTCTACAATTTTTCTATAGTCTTCAGCCTCTATAGAATCAAAAACTCCAAAAATAATCTTCCTGTGTATAATTTTTCCTATTTTATTTCCTGTTCCATTGTTTCAACAGTAGATGCAATGAAATGATAAAAGATTATTATGAGCATGGATTTCTGAAAATCCTTTTTAACCATCAGTTTTGATTTGGGAAGAGAGGGGCAAAGAAGTGGAAGAATTTAGTTAAGGTACTAGCATGAATGAACCTTGGACATGGACAACATGGGGGAGATTAAATGTGGGAGAGGGACTGGGGTGGGTGGGTGGGGAAGGGGGAGCAATGGGGGAAAATGAAATAATTGTAATACAATAACAAATTAATAAAATTTTAAAAAACTATTAAAAATATTATTGTGAAGGTAATATGAGTATATCACAAGACTGGATCTCAGTTGCATTGCAAATATTGACTCCTTGAATGCTGGTGGAATTTAGTGTATACTACTTTACAAGATTTCTGGATTGGCCTATGTGAGTCTGCCCTTGTTAACACTATTTTTTTTTTCTCACCCTGAAGATCCCCATATTGATTTAATAGTCATTTTGTAAAGGTGACTTCTTTCAATATTTCAGCAACAGTAATCTTTGATGGACTACAAGAATGGCATTTTCCTTGAAAGAAGCCATATTAATTATTTATTAGAGTATTATCTCAGTGATGCTGAGGTACTAAGAGAATACAAAGGGAGAATCAGAGTTTGTGTACCCATTTGGAAAGTTTGAAAGGTAGCAATCACCTATTCATAAATTCTTCTTGCTAATACAATCACTACATTAGATGACACTGAGCCATGGCTGATGTGGCTCCATGGATTGAGCACTGGTTTGCAAACCAGTATGTTGCCAATTCCCTTCCCAGTTGGGACACATTCCTGGGTTGTGGTCTGGGGCTTCAGTTGGGGGGCGGATGTGGGAGGTGACCACACATTGATGTTTCTCTCCCTCCCTTCTCTTCTCACTAAAAATAAATAATTACTTTTTAAATGACACTGAGACATCTAGGCAATTGTGTAACTGTTCCATCAAAGGGGTTTTTGGCACCATATAGATAGAACTACTTATAACACATTTTCTTCACATGGCTCCAAAAGAAACTATGGGGAACCATTCCATACCACTCAGGTAAATGAGCTTATTGAATGCTCTTAACAATTTTATGAAAGACCTGGTATTATCATCCTGTATCATAGATGTTTGAATCTTGCTAAACCTACCTTCTGCCTTTGCACAAGCTGGTTTCTATTCTGGAAGTGACCTACTCCACCTTGTCTGTCTAATCAACTCTATTTAAATGTTGAAACCCCACTTAAATGTCTGCTGCTCTGTGACATTTTCTCTTATTCTACTCTTCTCTAAAACTTTTCATAGTATGAAGAGCCTAATTCATTATCTCACAGAATTCCTCAGAAGGCCAGTTCCCTCATGCAAGACACATTACCAAACAGAAGACCCCAAATATAAACAGCTATACTAAATCTCATTCCCTCAGATGTATGTGTTCTGTCTGGAAAAATTCAAGCCATTGTTAATATAATGAGAACAGTTTGAGCAACATTGATGTAACCTAGCAGCCAAGGAGAGTGGACTGCAATGCATATACATGAACAACAATGATTTCACTGTATTATTCAGTGAGGGCAGTAGATGCCATTAAGTGAGCATGTGTACTGTGTGGTCATCACATTGAAAATGACTGAGTGAGTAGAGCAACAAATATGCATCAAATTTTATGTTAAGCTGAAACATTCCTTCACAGAAACTATTTGGATGATTCAGAAGGTCACAGCTACGGGCAATTGGTGATTGGCAGCTTCATCATAACAATCAATGCACCTGTTCATACATCACATCTCATGCAGTGCTTTTTTTTTTTTAATGGGTTTATTTATTATTTTTATAGAGAAGTGCAGGGCGGGAGGAAGAAAGAGAGAGAGACATCAATGTATGGTTGTCTTTCACCTGCCTCCAGCTAAGGACCTAGCTGGAGACCTGGCTTGCAACCTGGTTATGTGCCCTGGCTGGAAATTGAACCAGCGGTCTTTGGGTTCGCAAGCCAGCACCTATCCACTGAGCCACCAGCCAGGGTCTTCATGCAGTGTTTTTTTTTTTGTTTTTGTTTTGTTTTTTTCCTTTTTTTTTTTTTTTTTTTTTTTGCAAAACATCAAATCACCCAGGTGATTCAGCCCCTATATAGCTCAAATATGGCACCCTGCAACTTCTTGCTTTTTCCAAAACTAAAATCAGCTTTGAAAGGGAAGAGAGTTTAGACTGTTGATGAGATACAAGAAAGTGCAATGGGGCAGCTGATGGTGACTGGGAGAACTGTGTGAGGTCCCAAGGTGTTTACTGTGAAGGGGACTGAGGCATAATTGCCCTATGCACAATGTTTCTTGTATCTTGCTTCTTTTTCAATGTGTCTCTATTTTTCATAGTACATGAAAAATAGACATGGCTAGATACCTTCTGGACAAAGAATAATGAAGCATTGATTAACAAAGATTTTCAAACTTTGATAATATAGTGTCAAATTATATATATATATATATATATATATATAGACACATTTCTAACAAATACATTAAGTTCTTCTATTGTTTAAAAGTTATTTCTAAAGAAAGTTATTTCTAGAATGTAGAATGCTGTGTAAAATGTATTTTGGTGAATGTGTGTATATATTCCTGAGAAAAGTGCATAAAGAGAATGAAAGTATAGGAGATAGTACTGATTGTTTAAAAAGTGGTATTAAATTTAGAATCTTATTTTTCCCAGCTTTATTGAGGTATAATTGACATATAACATGGAGTAGTTTTAAGGTTTACAATGTGATTAGTTGATACACTTATATATTATAAAATGATTACTATAGTAGAGTTAGTTAACTCCATCATCTCATATTTCTTACTGTGAGGCGTTTAAGCTATACCAACTTGTAAATGTATAATACAGTATCGCTAACTATAATCACCCTGCTGTACATTATATCCTCAGAATATAGTTATCTCATAACTGGAAGTTTGTACTCTTTAACAGATATTGCCACACCCCTTAACTCCCAGACTCAGTAACCACCATTCTACTTTCTGTTTCTACAAGCTCAATGTTTTAGATTCTACATATACATGAAATTATACAGTATTTGTCTTTTTCTGTCTGACTTATTTCACTTAGCATAATGCTTTCAAGGTCCATTCATATTATTTCAAATGTCAAAATTTCTTTCTTTCTTGTTGTTGAACAGTATCCACTCAATGTAGACAGGCACTTATGTCAAGGTGTGTGAATAACTAGGTGTGTCTATGGGCCAGTCAAGGGGAAAAAAGAGGAATGTGTTCCCAGCAGCTTGTAGACAGACTTATTGATGGGGCCATGATGCAGTCAGTAGGATCCACCTCCCTTTAATGTTCTCATAGATTATGATCTGCCACCCTTGAAGATGCTTCTTGACTCTAGTCATGCAGGTCACAGTTCAGTACTCTGGATGGAGTGAGAGAGAAATGAGCTTCTTTGGCTGCATCCCACACAGCTAGCAAAGCCAGGTGATCACACACACTCCTACTTTCCTTTGTGGGAAAAAATCATGGCTGAAAAGTTCTCTGCACTGAACTGTGCCATTTTGAGGAAAGAGTAGTGAAGGTAAAGTCAAACTTGTTCTCTTGTTACAGATGGAGGTGAGAGCCCCAAGCCAGGAGGCCTTTCTCCTAAACCTTGGTTCTTGTCTCACCCACAAGAGAATAATTTGAGGGATAAACATGTATAGTGGAGTTGAGATAGCAAGTTTACTTATAAAACACATGCAAGAATGTAGCTGCGAACAGGTACCTGACAAGTCTAAATGTCCCACATATAGAGGAAGGAAAGTTGTTAGTAAATTTGTTAGTAAGTTAATGAATTTGTTCTATACAGTTGAGCTGAGGCTACAAGTGGGGATTTAGCTAATCTAAGTATGCTGACTATTAGGATTCAGAGTTACATACCTCAGCTGGCTTCTAGGTTCCCTCTCCATCCCCCTTGGGAATAATGTACAACTACAAAAGCTTTTTTTCTCAGCTAGTAAAGACTCTTTGGCTTAGTGAAATTGTTACAGAAGCTTCCTTTCCCAGCATGAAATCTCAAGGACTGCCTACTTCTTGTACAGTTCCTACTTGTGATGTCCAGAACACTCATCAGATATCTTTGTAAGATTGTTACAGAAATTTACAGAGGCCCTTTTTCTCAGCATAGTCTCAAGGACTCTCCCCCTCCTCTTGCGCTATTTTGCTTGTAATGCTCTGGACACCCTGCAATCTTATCAAACCCAGCTCAGCACTGCTGAGCCAATAGGTGAGGCATGTCTCCCTTTTGCTTCTAGCCTCCTGCATTGAGTTTTTTTCTTTAAAAAAAATACATTTCATTGATTTTGCTATTACAGTTGTCCCAATTTTCCCCCTCCACCAATATCCCATATTCCCTCCAGAAGGCCTCCCCTTAGTTCATGTCCATGTGTCATGCATATAAGTTCTTTGGCTTCTCCATTTCCTCTATTATTTTAAACATCCCCTTGTCCATTCTGTTACCACCAACACGTACTTTTGGTTTTTCACATCCGAACAATTCATTCTTTAATTATTGCCTTCTAACTGTCAGCCTCTCCAATTATGTTAATACAAAGTTTTGTTTTTATTGTTTCAAAATGCTTATGTTAATTCATTTGTTTAAAAATTACTTTTTAAATATCAGTTGCAGAATTAGCAAACACATACACACATACATTTACATACATACATATTTTTACAAAAATTACACTAGAAATATATTTCTACTCCTATGGCAGTCCCTAATAACATAATTTAGTTCATTGTCTTCAAAAAATTTCTATTAGAAATATTTTGGTTTATTTTCTTTTATTTCTTGTTCCTGAAAAAAAATCTTGTAATTATCCTTCCCAGGTCCTACCTACATTTGCTTGGTTACAGGCAGACTTCTCCTGAGCTAAAACAATAAAATAAAATAAAATAAACAAACTTAATTTTCATTTCCCCAAAATTTCATCTTGTTTGTTCTTTAAATCTGCAGTGTTCTATGTGGTAGCCACTTAAAATGTGGCTAATTCAAATTGGAATATACTATAAAGTACATACTAGATTTTGAAGAGTTAATACAGAAAATCTTAAATATGTTAATAACTTATATAATTATTACCTGTTAAATGATAATATTTTAGATATGTTGTAGTAAATTGAGCCTTTTTTTCTCTAAAACTTATTTTACTCTGGAATGCTATTTTTGTGAAATATATAACAGAAATGGTGAACTGCAGAGCTCACTTTCATGAAAGCTGTCCTAGAGACAGTGCCAAACCCATAGCAAAAGATGAATTTGGTTTCTGAGTCAGATCCCAGCCCCTCCAATAATACAACTTAACTTTATTTTAAGCTACTGAAACTACAACTTACTCTTTTTGGAGTTTTCCATCTTAAATAATAGATTAATTTTTTTCTGCCACACAGAGGTCTTATTTTTTTCACTACCTTCTGTTTCTCCTTTACATATGTTTTAGTAGTGGAAGCCTTCAGAAATAATGACACTTGCAGTGCTTAGCTAGTCTCCACAGAGTAGAAATTATATCTAATATTTGAAGTAAAAAATCCATAGGATTTAAATAATTTTGTAAAATAGTATTCTAGCTATTTTTTGAACTTCTTGTTGACTTCCTATGTAGTCTTAAACTAACCACTGAACTATTTAAGTCTGTTGAGGTACAGAGTAGGTACATTCACATTTTAATAATGAAGTTTACTGTAGCATTAATACATTTTCCAAAGCATCCCCAGTTTGGGGGGCATTCATTGCTAGAAATGTCTATATCCACTACGTACTTGAAAGGAATCTCACCTAATTTAAATGCTATTATGAGAGTAGATATTGCCTATGTACATGAATCATATAGTTTAGTATTTGGTAACTTCAATCCCCAATCAGTCTTCACTCTCAGAATCTTTTCTAACCTAAAGACTGACTACATTTTTTTTTTGTTAGATTATAATAATAAGGGCCCTGCATTTCTTTTCCCTCTGGGAACTCATTCTTAGCTTCTACCTAACACTCTTACCCTAACCAGTATATCCAAATACATATTATTTTTTTTCTCCAGTAATGTGCTGTAACTTTTCATCTGAAAACATGGACTTCCACAAAGGCTCTTTCATCTGTGGTAACTGTCTAAGAGAGTGTTCCCCAAGGGTTCCAGGACCACAGCTGAAAGGAGCTAGAGCTGGTTCATGAATATATAGCCAAATGTACAATGGTCTGATGAAAATGCATATATAGATTTCTCCAAGATGGCGACAGAGTAGAGAGCAGTGCTGATGGTGTTCTCGAGTACCAAAGCAGCTAGAGGACAGGATAAGGAGCGTGTGATGGCTTCAGGACCCTAGGGATTGGAAAGGACTGCATCTGGACACAGGGGAACAGAGCCCAGAGGCAGAGGAGGCCAGCAGGACAGTAGGTGGGGTGTTCCTACCGACCGGCCGGCGGGCCGAGGTCGGCTCTGGGCAGGGGCGGCTCTGCCCAGAGGGGCGCATTTGACTGGGGCCAGTCCCGGGCTCGCTGGTAACTAGAAGTCTCAACAGAGAAGTGCGGGCAGCGAGGGCGAACACCATAGGGAACCCGGAATTGAACTCTTGCAGGGGAGGGACTGTGTGAGAAACTCACTCCAGCAACTGGGAGAGGAGGCTCCGCGCGCGGGGCTAGAGGCGGAGGAGAAGAGTCCTGCGGGAAGCTGGAGCGGGGGACCAGGAAGTGCACCAGCGGGGCAGCGAGAGGGCCGAAAATGGAGCTGCAGGGCCACCGGGGAAACAGCAGCTAGAAGCCCCTGCGAGGGGGGAGGCCCAGCCCTGCGCAACCACACAGGCCCCCAGGCTCTGCAGGAAAATCCAAACGGCGAGCCGGAGAGCCGGCAAGCCGGGAACTAGTGGTGGGAGACCCGCCATTGCTGGAGACAAAGGCCGCGCTGCCCACGCTTGGGAGGGGCTCATCACAGAGGCCGCGTAAAGGACTCAGAGGAGAGCTGATTGGCTTGGGGGCGTGGTGCCCGCCCCGGAAGGGCAGGACAGTGTAGGCGGACCCCGAACAGTGTTGACTGACAGGCCCGGCCTCCTCCCGGAACTGCGGGGGCGGGACCAGTTGTCACAGGGACCAGCGAAATTGCGGGCTGCCCTGCAGAAGTGCTGAGGGCGCGTCCTGGGCCGGAACCTCCGCCAGGAGTGGGAGGGGGCTCCCTGCGGGCTCCAGAACACCGGCAGCCCTAACACCCAGCCAGGCAGCTGAAGGCCCGGCCTACCTGGGGGTGGACACTCACAATCAGCCCTACTGTGACAATCAGAGGCCCTGCCATGCACCAAGACCCGGCTAGAATATAGACTATAGACTGTGAAGTCCTGACCAAGAAAAAGAGGCAGCATCAGGAAAGGGATTGCTGCCAATCTCAAGCACCTGAATTATACCGAGAGCAATATGAACTATTAAGCCCCAACATATCCTTTGCAAAAGTTACTCCTCACATATTCTTAATCCCCCCTATACCTCAATCCACCTAAATACCCAAGACCCTCCCCTACTCTCGAATTAAAGT
>PVIW01017438.1:0-14027 GCA_004026585.1 Noctilio leporinus
AGGGGTTGGGGGGAGGGGGGAGGCAGACGCAAGAAAGGGGAGCAGCTTAGACAAGAACCTAGTATAAAGGAACCATGGCCATGGACAACAGGTGAGATTGAGTTTGGGGGGAATGTGTGGGTGGGGAGGGGGACAGAGGGGAGCAAAAAGGGGATGGATGTAATTCAACAACCATAAAATTAAAGAAAAAAAAAAAGGGAATGGATGTAATACAACAACAATAAAAAATTAAAAGTGGACAAAGGTCCTGAACAGTCATTTCTACAGAGGACATACAGAGGGCCTATAGACACATTAAAAGATGATCAAGATCAATAACTATCAGAGAGGTGCAATTAAAATCACAATGAGATACCTCCTTATAGTGTTCAAAATGGCCATCAATAACAAATCAAGAAACAAGTGATGGCAAGGATGCAGTGTAAAGGGTACCCTATTGTATTGTTGGTAGAAATGCAGACTAGTGCAGTCACTGTAGAAAACAGTATGGGATTCCCTAATAAAGATGAAATTGTAACTGCCTTTTGATCCAGTAATCTCAGTACTTCAATTATAACCCAAGGATTCCAAAACACCACTTCAAAAGAACCTATGCACCACAATGTTCATAACAGTGATATTTACAATAGCCAGGTGGTGGAAACAGCCTAAATGCCCATTAGTAAAAGAGTGGGTCAAAACATAATGGTATATTTATACAATGGAATACTACGCAGCAGAAAGAACTCTTATCCTCCATAACAGAGTGAATGGAACTGGAGAGTATCATGCTAAGTGAAATACACCAATTGATGAAAGACTAATACTTCATTATCCCACCTATAAGTGAAAACTAATGAATAAAAAACAAATGAGCAAAATAGAACTGGGGACATGGAAATAGAGAACAAACTGACAATGACCAGATGTGAGGATGGAGGAGGAAACAGGGGCAAAAGGGAAAGAACTCTCTAGTCAAGAAACAATTATAAAGGACTCCTGGATATGGACAACTGGGCGGGGATTGACTGTGGGAGTAAGGGGTGTGGGTGGGGCAGGGGGGAGCAATGAGAGAAAAATTGGGACAACTGTAATTGAACAATTTAAAAAAGGGAATTTTTATTCAGTAAATAGGAAAGGCAAAATGTAATTGCCTTTGCTGACCATGGAGGATATGTGATGTAGGATGTAACACTGATGTATTTGGGCCCTTAAAATTTATAGAAGGAATGGATTATTATCACCCATTGTCTTGGCATAGGTTTTCTCTTAAAGAGGAGACTGAAACAAAGGCAAAGGCTGATGGAGGTAGTTGAATCTTAGAGGACAGGAGTGAGGGACAGAGGGAAATAGGAAGAAGGAAGATTCCATGTAAGGTGATGTAGAGAACTATAAAATTAATTCTCTTCTCAACATTCATGGTATCCTTTTCTCTCTAAGGCCAAGATACTCAGTCCTTCTAAATCCCTTCTTTTAGTCAACAATTTTGATACTTGGACTTAATGGCTTGAAATAGGCCATATCACAAAGAGAAAGAACTTTTTTTTTAATTTAATTTAATTTTTTTTTTAATTTCAAGGTTTGTTTCTGTTCTTTTTTATTTGTTTTTTAATTTTATTGTTGTTGTATTACATCCATCCTCTTTTTTCTCCCCTCTGTCCGAGAAAGAACTTTTTTTAAATCCTGTTTTATCATATATATATATATATATATATATATATTTATTTATTTATTGTTGTTGTATTACATCCATCCCCTTTTTGCTCCCCTCTGTCCCCCTCCCCACCCACCCATTCCCCCCAAACTCAATCCCACCTGTTGTCCATGGCCATGGTTCCTTTATACTAGGTTCCTGTCTAAGCTGTTCCCCTTTCTTGCCTCTGCCTCCCCCCTCCCCCCTCCCCCCAATCCCTTTTCCCCTGACCACTAAAGGCCTATTCCTTGTATTCATATACTTGGTTCTGTTTTGCTTGTTGTTAGTTTTGCTCATTATTGTCCCGTAATGGGTGAGATCATATGATATTTGTCCTTCACTAACTGGCTTATTTCACTAAGCATAATACTCTCCAGTTCCATCCATGTTGTTGCAAAGGGTACAAGTTCCTTCTTTCTTTCTGCTATAACTTTTGACAAGATTGTAATACATACTTGAATGACCAAATCAGGCCACCAATTGTCCTGTAATCTGGTGCTTGTCTCTTTTTGCTGTAAAACACTTACCATCTCCTACATTCAGGAAAACATTTTTTGTTTCCCCACTGTAACTGCTTTGCAGTTTGTGTGTTGGAAAAACAATTTTTGAAACTTAAACAGTATATTTCTCATTACAGAGTGAGTGCTTGATCTTGAAAAGATTTCTGAGGAGCCTTCTAAAGTTCATTTCAGAATCATCTATCTAGGGAAAGAAAGGGATATATATTTATCCCTCATGAGTCAAGGGTTGGCCTACAGGGGTTTAATTCTTCCAGACATTTGGGCATTTTGAGATTGAATGTGAATAGCTCTCAACTCATGTCTCAGGTTTAACCCTTAGTGAAGGTCTGGGGTAGGAAGTCCAAGTCTCAAGATGTTGGCCCAAAGCAAGGTGCTATTAGGCTACATTGTGGGGGAACTGAAGCACCTATTCCTGTGTGAACTTGTCTTTCTAGTGGGGGCTACAATGAAAGGTGAAGCTAAGAGAATTTGAAGTGATGCCATAGAGGTGCCTCCCTATATATGACTTATTGAGTGATGTCTTTACCTTCTTGTCTTCTTGGGAAGAGATACTTAACCTTCATAAGATTTCTCCGACCACTGTATAAGTCTCTTTTTCCATTTTCATTTGACGGACATTTGTGGGCTTGCCTAGCCTGACTTTCTCTGTAAATGGAGGATGATGGTAATAGATGGTGTTAATGGCCCACTTCAATTGACTTTGCCATCCACCAGTTGCTGTTATTACTGGTTGATAAATGCTTACAGTGGCATCCTTGTGTGAAAAATTATCCAAGAACAAGAGTCTTCTCATCTAAGAGGTTATGTCCTGCCAACCAAGGTGGAAGCCTGCAGGCAATGACATACTGACTAGTTGATTCAGGGGTCTCCTAAAAGACAAGACTTATTCTATGATGAAATTTAAACAGTGGTATTCTGATTCGTTGACCTAGAACAACAAAAAAATGCCCTGATTTATAGTCTTTGATGATTTCTGTGGTGCAAAATTTCCCACTATGGCCAATGTCAATGTACCAGTGTGCTATCACTGAAAAATGCAGAATTGGGATAAGATGTGCACAATCTGGTTTTTCAGGCCTGCTCTACTACACTGCTCAGAGCATGCTCCAGAGCTTCCTAAGGGAAGCACATGGTAAGGGTTCAATAAATATATGTTGGAAGCTACATCTTCTTAGCAACTTTCCCTGCTCAAGCACAAATCTTTCACTCCCCTACAGAACCCTCCAGAGAGTCTTCCCTTGATAATGCACTTGGATAAGAATTATAGCCTGAGGCTCTACTTCTTGGGAACCCAGCCTAAGACAATTATGAGGGGAATCAACAACAGGGGAAAACATTGTGCTCTATTAACTCTCTCCTTAGGCTCTACTTGTCAGGACTGTTGGCTACGACTCCAACATGCTATATCCTCTCTAGCATGCCCACTTCACTAAGCATTTTTATCTATTTTCCATCTTCCATAGCAGCTCTAAAATTTTCACTTTTTGGGGGGCATCTCCTTTTTAAAAATATTTTATTTATTATTTTTCAGAGAGAGAGGAAGGGAGACAGGCAGAGATGGAGCGAATTATCAATGTATGGTTGCCTTTCACTTGCCTCCAGCTATGGATCTGCCTGGAGACATAGCTTGCAACCTGGTTATGTTGCCCTGGTTGGGAATCTAATCAGCGACCTTTGGGTTCATAGGCCAGCACCTTATCCACTGTAACACCAGGAAAAGCTGGTGGGCCATCTCTTTATCCAAACTTCCAAGTGCCATCCTAGTAGCATATTTGCACCATCAGCTAGGGTTCTGGTCAGGCTGATTATTATTATTATTATTATTATTATTATTAAAGATTTTATTCATTATTTGCAGAGAGAAGGGTAGGGAGGAAGGAAGAAAGGGAGAGAACCATCAATGTATGGTTGCCTTTCACCTACCTCCAGCTAAGACCTGGCTGGAGACTTGATTTGCAACCTGGTTACATGTCCTGACTGGGGAATTGAACCACTGACCTTTGGATTCATAGGCCATCACCAATCCACTGAGCCACACCAGCCAGGGCTAAATTGTATTATTAAAGAATGCATTGATATTGATAAATATTCACTTATCTAACTGAGAATTAAGTGCTTTGGTCACAACCTCCATTGATCCAGCACCATCAGGATACAGCCCCATATATACTGTATCAGATCCTGGTATGTGTTGGCTAGGCTCTTCAGATATTTGCCTTAGTTCCTTTCCTCTCTTACTACTCTCAACACATCCATATCCATGTTATGTATGACGTGACTCTTAAGTGTTGGTTTGGTGTCCAGAAAGGAAGCTAAGGATAGAGCATAAGAGGCCACAGGTTTTTGCAAGGTAGACCTCTGCATGATTATCAAGCAAGGTAGGAACACTAGCCTTTAAGATAAAAAATAAGCTCACTTCTGCATGTCCACAGGATTTAAAGGAATCAGAGAATTCAAGATTTAAAAAAAAAAAAACAATTTTATTGAGATATAATTCACATACCATACAATTTAATATCTAATGTACAGCTCATTGGTTTTTATAGGTATATTCCATTATCATTATAGTCTATTTAATAATATCTTCATTAATCAAAGAGATACCCTGCATCCTTTAAGCTAACCTCTATTTCTATGAATAGGGACCATATAAATGTGGTCCATTGTGACTGGCTCCTTTCACTTGGCATAATGCTTTCAAGGTTCATCTATGTTGTAAAAGTTAAGGCTATCTATCTGGTATCCTCATCTCTCATCTCAGGCCTCCTCTCCTTCTGAACTAGGGGCTGTACCTTGGCATAAAAAATGGGCCACAGTTGGGAAAATACCTTCCCTGGACCTGTACTATCTTTATAATTAAGTCCTGGTCCTGATCCTGTGATTGCAGATACTGAAAATCTATAAATTCTTCCAAGGCACTCTGACTTCTAACTTCACCTTAAATGAGTGCATAATCACCCTCAGACTTTTGTTGTTTCTCCAAATCACCTGTCACACTCAGAAAAGCTATCCATTGCAGATTGCCTTTATCATTACTAATTGTCCTGAAATTCTGACTCTTCATATATTGTCATTGCCATTGCCAGTGCATTCCCTTCCAACTCTGAGAATTTTAATAATTGCATTACTATAACATGCCAAGGCTATCCATAAACCATCTACTACCAGTAACAATTCTTGTTTCCAGCCAAATGATGACTGTCCATGTTCTGAAAGGAGGTTTGGGGCAATACATTCTATCGTGATTAAGAACTTGGCATTGTCAATCATTGCCATGCCCCAAAATCTGTTTCAACTTCTCATTCTCCAACCACTATTTCTATGTTTTTCATTTTATACCCTAAAATATTTTAACTATAACAATACTTCAACTGAGACTTCCAATTCATTGATCCTATTCTATATTTTTTGTGTCTCACTTTCTTGATTTTCTCTCTCCACTTACCCATCTTCGATTCATGATCAAATGCTGTAATAATCGAGCTGCATATAGTATTGGGTAATATTCCCTGCCCTCTTTCATACTCTCTTTTTTTTTTGGCAAAAGTATAACTAATCTTAAATCTAGGTAATATGAACTTAATTGCTTTCCCATGCCCTCTCCATTACTCAAGGGGATTCTTCCAACAGTTCTTTTCCATATAATTTATTTTTGCCCTCTCTCCTGGATCACTCCATCAGCACACAAGCATGCTATTATTTCTTTCATATTGAAACAAACACTTTAGTCCTCATTTCCAAACTGAATAATAATTCTCTATTTGCTCCCCTTTTCAGTAAAAGTTGTTAAAGAGTTGTTTATACATTGCTTTTTTTCAATTCCTCACTTTCTATTCTCCCATAAGCCAACTCTGTTTCATCCTACACCCTCTGTTACTCTACAAAAAGTGATCAAGATTATCAGTGCCATTAATTTCAGCAGTCAATCCCCAATCACAGTTTACTTGATCTGACACAGTGGTTCTCAAACAGAGGTTTTTTTTTACCTCCAAAACCAGGTGCTAAATATCTCCCAACTCCAACTGACATCTAGGAAGCATAGTCCAGGGGTAATACAATACAAAACCCTCTCTTCCCCCAACACAACCAAAGAATTCTCTGGTACCATATGTCAATAGTGTAAGGTTGAGAACATTGACCAGCTTTATCTGAAACAATAGATTTCTGCACTTACATTTTAGGGTATCACACTTTTCTGATTTTTTTCCTACCTCAGTGTGTATTCCTTCTCAGTATCTGTTGCTAATTCCACCTCTTCTCCTCAAATTCTTAATGACAGAGTGCCCCAGGGCTTGGCTATTGTGCCCTTTTCTTCTCTATTTACACCTACTTCTTAGGTGGTCTCTACTCTTCTCATTGATTTATAGATCATCAATGTGCTGTCATCCTCCAAAGATGTATTTCCATCAATCTTTTCTTCATACTTCTGTGCCTGTTTCTGTACCGATTTCTGTAGAACTGTCTACTCTACTGGATATCTAATAGACATTTCAAAACTTAATATGTCCAAACTGAAATTCCAACATGTTCCTTCAACAGTTCTGTCTTAAAAAATAGAAACTCTTCCAAAACAATGTTGGACAGAAGTAGAGAAAGTGTACAGCCTTGTCTCATGCCTGATCTTAGGGGGAAGATTATAGTTTTTGCCAGTTGAGTATGATGTTGGCTTCAGGTTTCTAATATATAGCCTTTATGATGTTGAGGTATGCTCCCTCTATTCCTATTTTGCTGAGTGTTTTATCATAAATGGTTGCTGTAATTTATCAAATGATTTTTCAGCATCTATTGATATGATCATATGTTTTTTGTCTTTAATTGTGTTGATGTGCTGTATTACATTTACTGATTTGTGAATGTTACACCATCCTTGCATCTCCCCTTGAACATGGTGTATGATCTTTTGAATGTACTGCTGGATCCACTCGGCCAATATTTTGTTGAAAAGTTTAGCGTCTATGTTCATCAGAAATATTGCCCTATAGTTTCCTTTCTTAGTTGTGTCTTGACCTAGTTTTGGGATTAGAATAATATTGGCCTCATAGAAAAAGTTTGGGAGTCTTCCCTTTTGTTGGTTTTTTTGGAATAGGTTGAGAAGGATAGGAGTTAGTTCTTCTTTAAATGTTTCATATAATTCAGCTATGTAGCCATCTGGTTGGGGGCTCTTGTGCTTTGGGAGATTTTTGATTACTTCTTCAATTTCACTAATTTTTATTGGCTTTTTCAGGATTTCTGATTGTTCTGGATTTAATTTTGGTAGATTATACATTTCCAGAAATGTGTCCATTTCACCCAGGTTGTCATATTTCTTTTCTTGTCATATAGTTGTTTGTAGTAATTTCTTACAATCCTTTATATTTCTGAAGTATGAGTTGTGATTTCTCCTCTGTAATTTCTAATTCTGTTAATTTGGGTCCTCTCTCTTTTTCTCGTGATGAGTCTGGATAAAGGCTTGTCAATTATGTAATTTCTAGCTATAGCTATCAGAGAAGAAAAAGAAGTCGGAGGTATCCAAACTGGAAAGGAGGAAGGAAAACTGACATTATTTGCAAATGATATGATAGTATACATACAAAACCTGATGGGCACCACCAAAAACATACTCAACCTAATAAGCAAATTTAGCAAAATAGCTGGATATAAAGTCAATATTCAGAAATCAAAAGCATTTTTGTATACCAATAATGAAACATTAGAGATGGAAGCTAGAAAACAAATCCCAGTTACCATAGCAACAAGGAAAATAAAGTAATTAGGAATAAACTTAACCAATGAGGTAAAAAGATCTCTACTCAGAAAACTACAGAACCTTGAAGAAAGAAATTAAGGAAGATACTAATAAATGGAAGCATATACCATGTTCATGAATGGGAAGAATGAACATCATTAAAATGTCCATACCACCCAAAGCAATCCCAATTAAAATACCAATGACATACTTCACAGAAATAGAAAAAAAATACTTCAAAAACGTATATGGAGCCAAAAAGGCCCACAAATAGCTATAGCAATCTTCAGAAAGAAGAACAAGTTAGGAGGAATCACAATACTGGACTTCAAACAATACTACAAGGCTACTGTCATCAAAACTATCTGGTACTGGCATAAGAATAGACATATAGATCAATGGAACAGAATAGAGAGCCCAGAAATAAGCCCAGGACTATATGGTTAATTAATATTTGAAAAAGGGGGTAGGAACATCAAATGGAGTAAAAATTGTCTCCTCAACAAGTGGTGTTGGGAGAACTGGACAGCAACATGCCAAAAGTCAAAAGTAGACCATCAACTTACATCATACACCAGAATAAACTGAAGATAGATAAAGGACTTAAACATAAGTAGTGCCACCATCAAGGTCCTGAAGAAAAATATAGGCAGTCAAATTGTAGATAGCCTACACAGAAATATGTTTACTGATACACTACCAAGGACAAAGGAAATCAAAGAACAAATTAACAAATGGGACTACATCAAATTGAAAATTTTCTGCTCAGCTAAAGAAAACACAAGCAACATTCAAAGGGGACCAACTCTATGGGAAAACATATGTGTCCATGATACCTCAGACAAGGGTTTGATCTCCAAAATATATAAAGAACTAATGAGACTCAACACTAGGAAGACAGACAACCCAATTAAAAATGGGCAAAGGACCTGAACAGACAACTCCCTGAGGAAGACATACAAAGGGCCCAAAGGCATATGAAAAAATGTTCAACATGACTAACCATCAGAGAGATGCAAATTAAAACCACATTAAGGTACCACCTCACACCTGTCAGAATGGCAATCATCAACAAATCAACAAGCAACAAGTGTTGGCAAGGATGTGGGGAAAAGGGAACCCTGGTGCACTGTTGGTGGTAATGCAGACTGGTGCAGCCACTGTGGAAAACAGTATGGGGTTTCCTAAAAAAACTAAAAATGGAATTGCCTTTTGATCCAGCAATTCCACTACTAAGACTATACCCAAAGAACCCCGAAACACCAATTCAGAAGAACCTATGTACTCCTATGTCCGTAGCACTGCCATTTACAATAGCCAAGTGCTGGAAACAGCCTAAGTGCCCATCAGTGGATGATTGGATCAAAAACTTTGGTACATCTACACGATGGAATACTACACAGCAGGAAGAAAGAAGAAACTCCTAACCTTTGCAACAACATGATGGAACTAGAAAGTATTATGCTTAGTGAGATAAGCCAATCAGTGAAAGACAAATACCATATGATCTCACCCATAACAGAACAATAATGAGCAAAACAAACAAATAAGCAAAACAGAACCAGAAACATGAATACAATGAACAGATCTCCAGTGGGCAGAGGGGAGGGGGTGAGAGGAGAGGAGAAGAGGAGGCAAAGAAGGAGAGCAGTTTAGTCAAGGAACTAGTATGGAAGAACCATGGACATGAACAACAAGTGGAATGGACTTTGCGGGTAAAGGGTGGGTGGGGAAGGGGGCAGAGGGAAGGGAAAAGGGGATGGATGTAATAAAATAACAAAATTAAATTTATAAAATATAGAAACTCTTTTTCAAATGTCTTAGTTAGACCCCAAAGCATAAAGATTTTATTGATTGTAGCCCATACAAGCTCAACTTTCTCAGGTGTTCTGCTTGTTGGAGGCCTTTCAGAATGTGAATCACTTTCAACAAATTTTTGACTATACTTGAAGCATTAGAGCCACACTTCTTTTTGTGCTGCACTCATTACATCATTCCCCAAAGCCTTTTGAATCATTCAAATAATTTCCATGGAAGAATGTTCAAGCTTAACACGAAAGTTGGTGCATATTTGTTGTCCTACTCAATCAGTCATTTTGAATGTTGTAGCCATACACTACACATGCTCCCTGATGGTGTTTACTGCACACTGACTAGTATAATGAAGTCATCATTGTTCATACATGCACATTCCAGGCCACTGTCATTGGCTGCCAGGTTACATTAAGATTGTGCAAACTTGTTCTCATTATTTTAATATTAGCTGGGCTTTTACTAGGCAGACCTCTTATTTCTTCCATAGGGACTTGGTACTATAAGCAGCTCTTAGGTCCCTTAGATATCCACACACTTGCCACCTTACTTTCTTTAAGTGTTTGATCAACTATCACTTTTTCTGGTTTATTTTTCATTGCTTTTAGAGAGATAGGAAGGATGAGAAAGAGAAAAAGAAAGAAACATTGATGTGAGAGAGAAATCTTGATCAGCTGCCCTCTCATATGCCCCCCTGGGTATGTGCCCTGCCTGGAAATCAAACCCATAACCTTTTGGTTCATAGGATGATGCTCCAAAAACTGAGTCACACCAGCCAAAGCCAAGTATCACTTTTTCAATAAAATTTAAAATCATCTTTAAAATTCAAATCAATATTCACTCTACCTATGGCTCTGAATGTAGAATATTTTTATTTCCCCAGTGAAATAATCACTTTCTAACACACATAATTTTCATATTATTTATTATCTATTATTTTCTCCCCTGGTAGCAAGGGTAATTGTCTGCTTTGTTCACTGCCATATCTCAAGTGCCTAGAAGGATATCTGGCATATAATATGTGTCCCCAAAATCTTTGTTGAGTGAATGAATTTTGACTAGAGGATGATTTGAAGATTAGGTGCCAGGTTTTGCCACTAGCTCAACAATAAGTTAATTTTTGGTAGCAGTAGAAAATTCCTCTCTCTGAGATTTTTCTCCATGTTTTTCATAGAACTGTCATTATAAGTTCCAGACGTCTGTATGTTTAAGCATAATTCAACTTTTCTCTCATATAGATGATTCCAGCATCATCTTTGCTCCTCTTGGATTTGGGTGCACCTTCCTTCTCCTTTGCCCAGTCCCAGCTGCTTTAAAATTTGAGACAAATCTAACTTTTACAATTCTTTTGCAGTTCACCATACAAAAAACACTAATTTACTACATCTGAACACCTAATTAGTCTTTAAGCAGCTCTTAGGGCTAGTCCTAATACAGTTCTCCTACCTTCGTCTCTCACCTTACATTTTTAGAGAAAATAATCTGGATTTTATAGCAAAGGGTTGTTTGCAGTATGCTCTTCATTATTTTTTTTTTTCATAATCAGAATCTAGAAAAACCTTTGCTAGTTCTATAACATTAAGAACAAAAGAGGTCAGCTCTGGGCAGTGGCGGCTCTGCCCAGGGGGGCGACTTTGACTGGGGCCGGCTCCGGGCTCCCTGGCTACTGGAAGTCTCAACAGTGAAGTGCGGGCAAACACTGTAGGGAATGAGGAATTTAACTCCTGCAGGGGAGGGACTACGTGAGAGACTCACTCCGGCAACAGGGAGAGGAGGCTCGGCTGGGGGCTAGAGGCAGAGGAGAAGAGTCCTGTGGAAAGCCGGAGCGAGGGTGCAGGGAAGTGTACCTGCCGGGGGTGGCGAGAGGGCCGAAAATGGTGCTGCTGGGCCACCGGGGAAACAGCAGCTAGAAGCCCCTGCGAGGGGGGAAGCCCAGCCCTGCACAACCACACAGGCCCTCTGGCTCTGCAGAAAATCCAAATGGTGAGCCAGCTAGCCAGGAACTAGTAGCGGGGGCAACTAACCCGCCATTGCCAGAGACATAGGCCACACCGACCACGCCTGGGAGGGGCTCATCACAAAGGTCACATAAAGGACTCCTCAGAGAGCTGGTTGGCTTGGAGGAGTGGTGCCCACCCCAGAAGGGCGAGACAGTGTAGGCGGACCCCGGACAGTGTTGACGGACAGGGACGGACTCCTCCCGGAACTGCAGAGGTGGGACCAGTCGTCACAGGGACCAGCGAAGTTGTGGGCTGCCTGCAAGGGTGCTGGGTGCTCGTAACAGGCAGGAACCACCTCCAGGAGTGGGAGGGGGCACCCTGCGGGCTCCAGAATACCGGCAGCCCTGAAACCCAGCCAGGCTGAGGAAGGCCCAGCCTACCTGGGGGCAGACACTCAGAATCAGCCCTGACTGTGACAATCAGAGGCCCTGCCAAGCACCAAGACCGGCTAGAATATAGACTATAGACTGTAAAGTCCTGACCAAGAAAAAGAGGCAGCCTCAGGAAAGGGGTTGCTGCAAATCTCAAGCACCTGAGTTATACCGAGAGCAATATGAACTATTAATCCCCAACATATCCTTTGCAAAAGTTACTTCTCACATATTCTTAATCCCCACCATACCTCAATCCACCTAAATACCCAAGGCCCTCCCCCTACTCTCGAATTAAAGTCTACTCACTCTGTGGCTATAACCCATTCCCAGTCCTCAATCTAAGTATTCCTCTCTTCCCCAGCCTTTCTAAACCCTTTCTTTATTCTTTTCTTTCTTCCCCTTTGTTTTTTCTTTTTAATTTTTATTTTCCTTTTCTTCCTGGTAAAGCCCACAGGTTCTGGCTCCACCTGGACCAATCAGAAATCATAAAGGGGGAACACACAGCTAAAACCTTTCTTTATTAATATTGATTTCTCTTTGCTTGTGACTTTCTCCCCATCCCCCCTCCCTTTTTTTTTCTTTCTCCTTTCTTTTCTCCCTGACAAAACCCACTGGTCCTGGCTCCACCTGGACTAAACAGAGACCATAGACGGTGAACAGACACCTAAACCTTTTATTTATTAATATTGATTTCCCTTTCTCTTGTGATTTTCTCCTTTTTTTCTTTCTTTCTTTTTCCTCTGCTAAAAGCCCTCAGGTCCAGGCTCCATTTGGACGAGTCAGGGATTATTAAGGGTGAACAGCCATCTAAACCCTTTCTTCTTATTATTATTATCGTTTTTATTTCTTTTTTCCTTTTGCATTATTTGTTTGTTTGTTTGGTGTGGTTTGGTTTGTTTTTTTGGTTTTTTTATTTGTTTGTTTATTTGTTTTTGTTATTATTTTTTGTTATTGTTTTTGTTTTTGTTTCTTCTAAAAGCCCACAGGCCCAGAATACAACCAGACAGCCCAAATAAAGGACACACCAAGAACAGCAAGTGGAGAAAATCTGGGAGACGGCAACACTGAACTCCACAAATCACCTATCACAGAAGGGTGCTCAACTAAGGCAAGGAAGGAAAGCAGGTTAACCCAAGGAAAGAACAAAAATAAATAAATAAACAAATAAAGAGAACGCAACAAGACACCCAAAATGGGGGAAAAAAGAATCAGTCCATCACCAAAAGGAAAGGAAGAATCCCCAGAAAGAACAAAAAATGAAACAGAGGTACCTGGAATATAAGATAAGGAATTCAAAAGAATGATGATAGAGAAGTTCAGTGAGCTCAGCCACATCAAAGAAAACTGTAAACAACTCCAGGAGAACTGCAAAGAACTCCAGGGAAATTAGAAAGAACTCCAGGGAAATTATAAAGAACTCCACAGAAATTAGGAAGAACTACAGGGAAGTTACAAGGAACTTACTGAGAACTACAACAGCATGAAAAAGGACATGGAAACTATCAATAAGTGCCAGCAGGAAAGGAAGAATACAATTTCTGAATTGAAGAATAAAGTAGAAGGAATCAACAGTAGTCTAGAGGAAGCAGAGGAACTGATCAGTGAGTTGGAGGATAATGTAGACAAATACTCCAAGACAGTACAAGAGAATTAAAAAAGGCTGAATAAGACTGAAGAGGGGTTAAGAGAGCTGCAGGACAACATGAAATGTAACAACATCCGTTTCATAGGGATACCAGAAGGAGAAGAGAAACAAGGAATGGAAAACCTGTTCAAAAAAGTCATGATAGAAAATTTCCCTAACATGATGAGTGAAAACATTAATCCAGTTCAGGAAGCACAGAGGGTCCCAATGAGGATCAACCCAAACAGACCAACACCAAGGCACATTATTATTAAAATGGCTAATTTCAAAGACAAAGA
>PVIW01017439.1:0-14026 GCA_004026585.1 Noctilio leporinus
TATTCCCATTTTGCTGAGGGTTTTTATCATAAATGGTTGCTGCACTTTATCAAATGCTTTTTCAGCATCTATTGATATGATCATATGGTTTTTATCTTTCAATTTGTTGATGTGGTGTATTACATTGATTGATTTACTAATGTTGTATCATCCTTGCATCCCTGGGATGAAGCCCGATTGATCATGGTGTATGATCTTTGTAATATACTGCTGAATCCGATTGGCCAATATTTTGTTGAGAATTTTAGCATCTATGTTCATCAGAGATACTGGCCTGTAGCTTTCTTTCTTAGTTGTATCTTGCCCTGGTTTTGGGATTAGAATAATATTGGCCTCATAGAACGAGTTTGGGAGTCTTCCCTCTTCCTGAATTTTTTGGTATAGTTTGAGGAGGATAGGAGTTAGTTCTTCTTTAAATGTTTGGTAAAATTCACGTGTGTAGCCATTTGGTCCAGGGCTTTTGTGCTTTGAGAGATTTTGGATTACTTCTTTAATTTCACTAGTTGTTACTGGCCTATTCAGGCTTTCTGCTTCTTCTGGGTTCAGTTTTGGTAGATTATACCGTTCCAGAAATGTGTCCATTTCATCCAGGTTGTCATACTTCTGTCATATAGTTGTTTGTAGTAATTTCTTACAATCTTTTGTATTTCTGAGGTATCAGTTATGATTTCCCCTCTTTCAGTTCTGATCCTGTTTATTTGGGTCCTCTCTCTCTTTTTCTTGATTAGTCTGGATAAGGGCTTGTCAATTTTGTTTATTTTTTCAAAGAACCAGCTCCTGGACTTGTTGATTCTTTGAATCATAATTTGAATCTCTGAGTTACTTAGTACTGCTCTGATCTTGATGATTTCCTTCCTGCTACTTGCTCTGGGCTTTGTTTGTTGTTGCTCCTCTAGTTCTTGCAGCTTTATGGTTAGGTTGTTTTTATAAACTTCTTCTGACCTTTTCATGTAAGCCTGTATTGCTATAAGTTTCCCTCTGAGGACTGCCTTTGCTGTGTCCCATAGGTTTTAGGCTGTTGTGTTTTCGTTGTTTTTTGTTTCCAGGAACTTTTTGATTTCATCTTTGATCTCATTGTTAACCCATTCATTACTTAAAAACATGTTATTCAATCTCCACGAATTAGAGTGTTTTTGTTTTTTCCCTTGAGATTGGCTTCTAGTTTCAAGCCATTGTGATCTGAGAAGATGCTTTGTATGATTTCAATTTTCCTGTATTTGTGGAGGCTTGTCTTGTGACCTACCATGTGGTCTATCTTAGAGAATGTTCCATGTGCATTTGAAAAGAATGTGTATTTTGTTTCTTTGGGGTAAAAGGCTCTGTATATATCAGTTAAGTCCATTTCCTCTAGAGTGTTGTTCAATGCCACAACATCTTTAGTGATTTTTTGTTTGGACGATCTGTCCATTGTTGATAGTAGGGTATTAGGTATTAAAATCCCCTACTATTAGTGTGTTGCTGTCTATATCCTTCTTGAAGTCCTCCAAGATTTTTCTTATGTATTTCTGAGCTCCTATGTTGATGCGTATATGTTTACCAGAGTTATTTCTTCTTGATGGATTGTTCCCTTAAGTATTATGAAATGTCCTTCTTTATCTTTTTTTTTATGTCCTTCATTGTAAAATCTATTTTGTCTGAAATAAGTATTGCTATTCCAGCCTTTTTTTCATGATACATATTTTCCCATGCCCTCACTCTCAATCTGTGTTGATCTTTTGTTCTGAGTTGGGTCTCTTGAAGACAGCATATATGTGGGTCATGTTTTCTTATCCATTCGGCTACCCTATGTCTTTTGATTGGCACATTTAATCCATTTACATTTAAGGTTATTATTGATTGGTACTTATTTATTGCCATTTTCCCCTTTTTATACCTGTGTTCCTGTCTTTCTGGCTCTGTTTCATCAATTTATTTATTTTCTTTTTTTTAATTTAATTGTATTGTTGTTGTATTATATCCATTCCCTTTTTGCTCCCCTTTGTCCCCCTCCCCACCCACCCATTCCCGACCAAAGTCAATCCCACTTGTTGTCCATGTCCATGGTTCCTTTATACTAGGTTCTTGTCTAAACTGCTCCCCTTCCTTGCCTCTTCCTCTCCCCTAGAGCAGACCCTTTAGCATTCCTTGCAATGCTGGTTTGGTAGAGATGTATTCTTTTAGTCTTCTTTTGTCTGGGAAACTCCTTATTTCTTCTTCCATTTTTAGTGAGAGCCTTGCTGGGTAGAGTATTCTTGGTTGCAGGCCTTTGTTTCCCATTACTTGGAATACTTTTTGCCATTCCCTTCTGGCTTGAATTGTTTCATTTGAATAATCATTTGATAGCCTTATTGGAGCCCTTTTATATGTTATTTGCTATTTCTCCCTTGATGTTTTTAGGATTTTCTCTTTTTCTCTGAATTTTGCCATTTTAATTATGTGCCTTAGAGTTGGTCTGTTTGGGTTCATCTTCCTTGGGACCCTCTGTGCTTTCTGAACTTGAGTAACATTTTCACTGATTATGTTAGGGAAATTTTCTATCATTACTTTTTTGAACAGGTTTTCCATTCCTTGTTTCTCTTCTCCTTCTGGTATCCCGATGATACAGATGTTATTACGTTTCATGTTGTCCTGCAGCTTCTTAAAACCTCTTCATTCTTGTTCAGCCTTTTTTCATTCTCTTGTAGTGTCTTGGAATATTTGTCTACATTGTCCTACAACTCACTGATCCAGTCCTCTGCTTCCTCTAGCCTACTGTTGATTCCTTCCATTGTATTCTTTAATTCAGAAATTATATTTTTCATTCCCTCCTAGCTCTTACTGATAGTTTCTAAGTCCTTTTTGATGTTGGTGTAGCTCTCAGTAAGTTCCTTGTAACTTCCCTGGAGTTCTTTGTAGTTCCCCCTAGAGTCGTTTAAAATTTTTTTGAGTTGGCTGAGCTTGTTGAGCTTCTCTATCATCATTTTTTTTGAATTCCATATCTGATAGTTTGTTTGCCTCTGTTTCATTTAGTGATCTTCCTGGGGAATCTTCCTTTCCTTTTGGTGATGGACTGATTCTTTTCCCCTCATTTTGGGGAAAAGTTGTTGCTTGTTTGTTTGTTTGTTTTTCTTAGATTAATCCACTTTGATTCCCTGCCTTTGTGGAGCACCCTTCTGTGTTAGGAGATTTGTGGAGTTCAGTGTTGCAGTCTCCTAGACTTTCTCCACTTGTTGCTCTTGGGGTGGCCTTTATGTTATTAACTTGGGCTGTGTGGTTATATTTTGGATTGGTTGTGTATGTTGCTCCTTTCCTTCCAGTTGGCTGATTAAGAGACACTCCTTCTATCCTTTCTCATACACTGTTTTTGGGCTGCTCCTAAAACAGAACCACTAGTCCAGGCAAAATAACCATACCCTCAGAGATATCTTTCTCTTTTACTTCCCCTTTCAACTGCTATGAATGTAACTATATACCCATACCCTCCAAGGTAACCCCCACTCTTAATCACACCCTCCGCTGCAACTGAGCCAGTCTTAATAGGGATGTAGATATATTAAGACTGTTGTAAAAGGGGAAAAATGATTAAGTTGACTAAAGTATAGATAATTTTGAGGGGTGCTGAGGATTAGCAAAGATAGCAGGGGTATGAGAGAGAAAACCAACTTATCTATTCTATAGAAATGAGGAGAAGGAGAATCAGAAAGCCTCGGGTACGAGTGAACAGTATAAGCCTATATATAGGCTGCCTCTACCTCCCTGTTCACCCTTAATGAGCCCTGATTGGTCCAGGTGGAGCCAGGACCTGTGTGCTTTTAGCAGAAAAAAAAAGAAAAGAAAAAGGAAAAAGAAAGAAAGGATTTAGGTGGCTGGGGAAGGGAGGAATACTTAGATTGAGGCCTGGGAATGCTTTATAGCAGGAGAGTGAATAGACTTTTAATCAAGAGTAGGAGGCAGGTCTTAGGTATTTAGGTGGATTGAGACAGGGGAGGAGTAAAAATATGTGAGTTGGGATACACTATGGTATAAACAGTATTTACTTAAAATGTACTACTTGTGAGGCTTGGAAGTAACTTTTGAAAAGGATATGTTAGGGATTAATAGTTCATGAGCTCTCAGTGTAACTGAGATGCTTGAGATTTAGCAGCAATCCATTTCCTGAGTCTGCCTCCTTTTTTTAATCACGTCTCTGCAGTCTACAGTCTAGCCGTGTGGTCTTGGAATGGCAGGGTCAATGTTTGTCACAGTCAGGGCTGATTCTGAGTGTCACCCCCCAGGTAGGCTGGGCCTCCAGTAGCCTAGCTGGGTTTCTGTGCTGCTGGTGTTTTGGAGCCCTCCCTTCTCTCAATGGCTTTGTGTGAAGACCTGCAGGGTGCTTCTGTGGTGTCTATGGCTGCTCCTCCCCCACAAGCTCCTGGAGGAGGTTCCTGCCTGAGATGGGAACCTGGCTCCAATGTGAGGTGGCCTGCAACCTCGCTGTCTCCTATGATGGCTGGCCCTACCCCCGCAGCTTCCAGGTTAGGTAGCCCTTGTCCGCTAGTAGCGCCTGACTGCCCTGGGGGAGGAAGGTTAACCCTCCAGGCAGCCCAGCAATTTGAGGAGTTTTTCGCTATCACCCCTGTGATGTGTGCCTGGCTCCCCAAAGGGTCCACAGCACAGCCTGCCAGCTACCACTACTCCTCCCCCTCCAGCTCCTCGAGGAGGTCTTTGGTGCCTGTAATGGGGGTGGCAGTTGCACCAGCTGCATGTTCCTGGCTTGCAGTTTCAAGATTTGGGGGGAGCCTGCAGCCAGTGGGGGTGTGCAAGGCTGGGCGCTTCCCCTCTCCAGGGCTCTGAGCCACCCTCTCCCTGGTGGCACAGTGGCAGGACTTCAAGTCTTTGTGGGAGCCTGAGTGCCTGTGGGAATGGAATCCTACCTTCTATAAAAGCTCAATTCAAATGTCATTTTGTCCACTAAAGTACCTAACAGTGTCTGGTGCACAAGGCAGTCCCATTTTTTCTTCACTTCCTTCTCTCCTTTCTGGGTTTTCCCTCACTTCTGGGATGCTTAAACACTTGGAGCATTCTGCCTCTTCTCTGGGATGGGGCTTCTCTCAACAAAGCATGCTCTCCTTTAGAGCTCAGTGGTGTCAACCTCATGGTGCCTGACAATAACATTAATAATATTCAGAGGGGAGTGATCAGAAGCAACATTTAAATGAAATTCTGGCCCTAGCTGGTGTGGCTTAGTGGATTGAGTACCAACCTATGAATCAAAGGGTCACTGGTTCAATTCTCAGTCAGGACACATGCATGGGTGTGGGCCAGATCCCAAATTGGGGACACACGAAAGGCAACCACACATTCTCCACCTCTTCCCCTTTCTAAAAATAAATATTTTTTTTTATCATTTTAAACTTTTCTGTGAGATTGTCTCTTTTTTAAAAATATTTTTTATTTATCTTGCTATTACAGTGTCCCAATTGTAATAGAAAAGGGGGAAAACTTTGTCCCCCTCCACCCAGTACCCCATTTCCTTTGGTAATGCCCCCCTTAGTTCATGTCCATGTGTCATGCATATAAGTTCTTTGACTTCTCCATTTCCTTTATTCTTCTTAACATCCCCCTGTCTATTCTGTAACCCCCAATGTGTACTTTTTTCCCTATCACATCCAGACAATTTACCGTTTAATTACTGCCTTCTGTCAGCTTCTCAAGTCATATTAATACAAAGTTTTCTTTTCATTACTTCATAATGCCTACATTAATTCATTTGTTTAAAGAATTACCCTTTTACTTATTATGAATTACAATATTATCAAATATATGCAAAAATATATTTATATACATACATATTTTTATACATATTTAAAGTACCTACTGGATTTTGAAGAGTTAGTACAAAAAATTTAAAATATGCCAGTAGCTTACATAATTATTACATGTTAAATGATAGTATTTTAGACATATTATAGCAAATTAAGCAGTTTTTTTCTTCTTTAATACTTTACTCTGGAATGCTATTTTTATGAAATATATCATAGAAATAGTATATTGGAGAACTCACTTTTGTGAAAGTTGTCCAGGAAATAGTGCCAAACCCATAGTAAAAAATGAATTTGGTTTTTGAGTCAGAGCCTGCCCCCTCCAATAACACACTCAACTTTATTTTAAGCTACTGGAACTACAACTTACTCTTTTTGGTGTTTTCCATCTAAAATAGTAAATTGATTTTTTTTTTTTTTTTTTGGCTGTACATAGATAGGTCTTACTTATTTCAATACCCTCTGTTTTTCCTCTACATGTATTTTACAAGTTGAAGCCCTCAGAAATAATGGCACTTGCAGTGCTCAGCCAGTCCTCAGAGTATAAACTATTATGTCTACTAAGTTGAGGTAAAAAAAAAAAAAAAATCCCTAGGATTCAAATGCTTTTGTAGAATAATATTCTAGTTATTTTTTTGAACTTGTGGTTGACTTCCTATGTAGTCTGAAACTAACCACTGAACTATTTAAGTGTCTGTTGAGGTAGAGATTAGGTATGCTCACATTTTAATAATAAAGTTTACTATAGCATTCATTCATTTTCCCAAGCATCCCCAGTTTGGGGGCCTTCACAACTGGAAATGTATATTTCCACAATCTATTTGAAAGGAATCTCATCTAATTTATCTGCTAATATGAGAATATAAATTGAGAGAGGGGGAAGATGGTGACAGAGTAGAGAGCAGTGCTAATGGTGTTCTCAAGTACCAGAGCAGCTAGAGGACAGGATAGGGAGCCCGAGATGTCTTCAGGTCCTGAAAAACTGGAGTGGTCAGCATCTGGACACAGGGGAGCACAGCCCAGTGGCAGCGGAGACCTATAGGAGAGCAGGTGAGGGGACTCTGGACTTAATGGCCAGCGGGCTGAGGTCAGCTCTGGGCAGTGGTGGCCCTACCCTGAGGGGCGTCTCTAACTGAAGCAGCTCCAAGCTCCCAGGCAACTAGAAATCTGAACAGTAAAGTGCAGGCAGCGAGGGCAAACGCTGTAGGGAACACGGAATTGAACTCCTGCAGGGGAGGGACTGTGTAAGAGACTTGCTCCGGCAACAGGGAGAGGAAGCTCCTCACGGGGCTGGAGGCGGAGAAGAAGAGTCCTGCGGGAAGCTGGAGTGGGGGAGTGGGGAAGTGCACCAGCAGGAGTGGCGAGAGGGCTGAAAAAATGGTGCTGCTGAGCCACCGGGGAAACAGCAGTTTAAAGCCCCTGTGATGGGGGAGGCCCAGCCCTGCGCAACCAGACAGGCCTCCAGGCTCCGCGGAAACTCCAAACTGTGAGACGGGAACTAGTAGCAGGGGCAACTGACCTGCTCATTACTGACACAAAGACTGCAGACACCAGGGAGAGGCGTATCACGGAGGCTGCCTAAAGGACTCCTCGGAGAGCTGGTCGGCTTGGAGGCGTGGCTCTCACCTTGGGGAGCAGGGCAGTGTTGGCGGTCCCTGGGCAGTGTTGGTGGACCCTGGGCACTGTTGGCGGTTGGGGGGTGCCTCCTCCGGAGCAGTGGAGGCAGGGCCAGTCATTAAAGGAACCAGAAAGGTTGCAGGCTGCACTGCAGGGGTGCCAGGTGCCTATCACAGGCAGGAACCTCCGCCAGGAGTGGGAGGGGACACCCTGCCAGCGGCAGAATACCAGCAGCTCTAAAATCCAGTTAGGCTACTGAAGGCCCAGCATTCCTGGGGGCTGACACCCAGAATCAGCCCTGACTGTGACAATCAGAGGCCCTGCCACTAAGACCATATAGGCTGCAGAGACCTGACTAAGAAAAAGAGGACTCAGGAAATGGATTGCTGCTAATTTCAAGCATCTGAGTTGTACCGAGAGATACATGAACTATTAATCCCCAACACATCCTTTTCAAAAGTTACTTCTCACATATTCTTAATCTCCCCTATCTCAATCCACCTAAATACCCAAGACCCCCCTACTCTTGATTTAAAGTCTACTCACTCTCTGGATACAACACATTCCCAGTCCTCAATCTAAGTATTCCTCCCTTACTCAGCCACCTAAACCCTTTTTTTAGCCCTTTCTTCCTTTCATTTTCTACCCCCTCCCCGCCCTTTTTTTCTTTTTTCTTTTTTTCTTTTCTTTATGTTAAAGCCCACAGGTCCTGGCTCCACCTGGACCAATCAGAGATCATAAAGGGTGAACAGACACCTAAACCCTTTCCTTATTAATATTGGTTTTTCTTTGTCTTGTGACTTTTTCCCCCTTTTTTATTTATTTATTTATTTATTTTTCTTCTTTCTTTTCTTCCTGATAAAGCCCTCAGATACTGGCTCCACCTGGACCAAACAGAGATCATAAAGGGTAAACAGACACCTAAACCCTTTCTTTAATAATATTGGTTTTTCTTTCTCTTGTGAATTATTACTTCTTTTTCTTTCTTTCTTTCTTTCTCTCTCTGATATAATCCCAGAGGTCCCGGCTCCACCTGGACCAATCAGGGATCACTAAGGGTGAACAGCCACCTAAACCCTTTTTGCTTATCATATATAGTTTTGATTTTTGTTTTGTTTTATTTGTTTGTTTATTTTTCGTGCTAAAAGCCCTCAGGTCCTGACTCCATCTGGACCAATCAGGGATTATTACTAAGGGTGAACAGCCATCTAAACCATTTCTTTTTTTAAGATTTTATTTATTTTTAGAAAGAGGGGAAGAGAAAGAGGCAGAGAGGGAGAGAGAAATCAATGTATGGTTGCTTTTAACCTACCTCCAGCCACAGACCTGACTGGAGACCTTTTTTGCAACCTTGTTATGTGTCCTGGCTGGGGAATCGAACCTGCGACCTTTGGGTTCGCAGGCCGGCACCTTATCACTGTGCTACCAACCAGGGTTTAAAGATTTCTTATTATTGTTATTATCATTTTTATTTCTTTTCCCCTATTTTTTTCTTTCTTTTCCTTTTCCTTTTTTTTTACTGCTAACAGCTCACAGGTCCAGAATACAACCAGACAGCCCAAATAAAGGACACACCAAGAACAGCAAGTGGAGAAAATCTGGGAGATGGCAACACTGAACTCCACAAATCTCCTATCACAGAAGGGTGCTCAACTAAGGCAAGGAAGCAAAGCAGGTTAACCCAAGGAAAGAACAAAAATAAATAAATAAATAAAGAGCAAGCAAGAACAAACACCCAAAATGGGGAAAAAAAGAATCAGTCCATCACCAAAAGGAAAGGAAGAATCCCCAGAAAGACCACAAAATGAAACAGAGGTACCTGAAACATCAGGTAAGGAATTCAGAAGAATGATACTAAAGAAGCTCAGTGAGCTCAGCCACATAAAAGAAAACTATAAACAACTCCAGGAGAACTACAAAGAACTCCAGGGAAATTACAAAGAACTACAGGGAAGTTACAAGGAACTTACTGAGAACTACAACAGCATGAAAAAGGACATAGAAACTATCAATAAGTGCCAGGAGGAAATGAAGAATACAATTTCTGAATTGAAGAATACAGTGGAAGGAATAAACAGTAGGCTAGAGGAAGCAGAGGACCAGATCAGCGAGTTGGAGGATAATGTAGACAAATACTCCAAGACAGTACAAGAGAATAAAAAAAGGCTGAACAAGACTGAAGAGGGGTTAAGAGAGCTGAAGGACAACATGAAATGTAACAACTTCCGTATCATAGGGATACCAGAAGGAGAAGAGAAACAAGGAATGGAAAACCTGTTCAAAAAAGTCATGATAGAAAATTTCCCTAACATGAGGAGTGAAAACATTAATCAAGTTCAGGAAGCACAGCAGGTCCCAATGAAGATCAATCCAAACAGACCAACACCAAGGCATATTATTATTAAAATGGCTAATCCCAAAGACAAAGAGAGAATCCTAAAAGCATCAAAAGAGAAATGACAAATAACATACAAAGGGGCTCCAATAAGGCTATTAAATGATTATTCAACAGAAACAATTCAAGCAATAAGGGAATGGAAAAAAGTATTCCAAGTAATGGTAAACAAAGGCCTGCAACCAAGAATACTCTACACAGCAAGGCTCTCATTCAAGATAGAAGGAGAAATACGGAGATTCCCAGACATAAAAGACTAAAAGAATACATCTCTACCAAACCAGCATTGCAAGAAATGCTAAAGGGTCTGCTGTCAAAGTAAGTAAACAAATAAAATGAAGAAACAGAGAAAGCCAAAGAGGAATACAGACACAAAGGGAGAAAATGGCAATGAATAAGTATCAATCAATAATAACCTTAAATGTAAATGGATTAAATGCACCAATCAAAAGACACAGGGTAGCTGAATGGATAAGACAACATGACCCACATATATGCTGTCTTCAAGAGACCCACCTCAGAACAAAAGGTCGACACAAATTGAGAGTGAAGGGATGGAAAAATATATATCAAGCAAATGGACATGAAAAAAAAGCTGGAGTAGCAATACTGATTTCAGACAAAATAGATTTTACAATGAAGGCCATAAAAAGGGACAAAGATGGGCATTTCATAATACTTAAAGGGAACAATCCATCAAGAAGAAATAACTCTGATAAACATAAACGCACCCAACATAGGAGCTCCAAAATATACAAGGAAAATCTTGGAAGACTTTAAGAAAGACATAGACAGCAACATACCAATAGTAGGGGATTTTAATACCCCACTATCAATAATGGACAGATCTTCCAAACAAAAAAATCCCCAGAGATGTTGTGGCATTGAACAACACTCTAGAGGAAATGGACCTAACTGATGTATACAGAGTCTTTTACCCCAAAGAAGCAAAATACACATTCTTTTCAAATGCACATAGGTCATTCTCCAAGATAGACCACATGGTATGTCACAAGACAAGCCTCCACAAATACAGGAAAATTGAAATTATACAAAGTATCTTCTCAGATCACAATGGCTTGAAACTAGAAACCAATCTCAAGGGAAAAACCCAAAAATTCTCTAACTCATGGAGACTGAATAACATGCTTTTAAGCAATGAAGGGGTTAAAAATGAGATCAAAGATGAAATCAAAAAGTTCCTGGAAACAAATGACAATGAACACACAACAGCCCAAAACCTATGGGATACAGCAAAGGCAGTTCTCAGGGGGAAATTTATAGCAATACAGGCCTTCCAAAAAAAAAGGTTAGAAAGAGTTTATAAAAATGACCTAACCACAAAGCTGAAAGAACTAGAGGAGCAACAACAAACAAAGCCCAGAGCAAGTAGAAGGAAGGAAATCATCAAGATCTGAGCAGAGCTAAATAACTCAGAGATTCAAACTACAATTCAAAGAATCAACAGGTCCAGGAGCTGGTTCTTTGAAAAAATAAACAAAATTGACAAGCCTTTATCCAGACTCATCAAGAAAAAGAGAGAAAGGACCCAAATAAACAGAATCAGAACTGAAAGAGGAGAAATCACAACTGATACTTAAGAAATACAAAAGGTTGTAAGAAATTACTACAAACAACTATATGACCAAAAATATGACAACCTGGATGAAATGGACACATTTCTGGAAAGGTATAATCTACCAAAACTGAACCCAGAAGAAGCAGAAAGCCTCAATAGGCCAATAACAACTAGTGAAATTAAAGAAGTAATCCAAAATCTCCCAAAGCACAAAAGTACCAGACCGGAAGGCTACACAGGTGAATTTTATCAAACATTTAAAGAAGAACTAACTCCTGTCCTCCTCAAACTATACCAAAAAATACAGGAAGAGGGAAGACTCCCAAACTCTTTCTATGAAGACAATATTATTCTAATCCCAAAACCAGGGCAAGATACAACTAAGAAAGAAAGCTACAGGCCAATATCTCTGATGAACATAGATGCTAAAATTCTCAACAAAATATTGACTAATCAAATTCAGCAGTATATTACAAAGATCATACATTATGATCAAGTGGTCTTCATCTCAGGGATGCAAGGATGGTACAACATTCGTAAATCAATCAATGTAATACACCACATCAACAAATTGAAAGATAAAAGCCATATGATCATATCAATAGATGCTGAAAAAGCATTTGATAAAGTGCAGCAACCATTTATGATAAAAAACCTCAGCAAAATGAGTAGAGGGAGCATACCTCAACATCATAAAGGCCATCTATGAGAAACCTGAAGCCAACATCATACTTAACAGACAAAAACTGAAAGCTTTCTCCCTAAGATCAGGAACAAGACAAGGCTGTCCACTTTCTCCACTTCTATTCAACATTGTCTTGGAAGTTCTAGCTATAGCCATCACAAAAGAAAAAGGAATCAAAGGTGTCCAAATTGGAAAAGAGGAAGTCAAACTGTCATTATTTGCAGATGATAGGATAGTGTACATACAAAACCCGATGAGCTCCACCAAAAACTTACTCAACCTAAGAAGCAAATTTAGCAAAATAGCTGGGTATAAAGTCAATATCCAGAAATCAAAAGCATTTTTGTATACCAATAATGAAACAACAGAAATAGAAATGAAAAAACAAATCCCATTTACCATAGTAATAAGAAAAAAAATGTACCTAGGAATCAACTTAACTAAGGAGGTCAAAGACCTGTACTCAGAAAACTACAGATTAATGAAGAAAGAAATCAAGGAAGATACAAATAAATGGAAACATATACCATGTTCATGGATGGGAAGAATCAACATCATTAAAATGTCCATACTACCCAAAGCATTCTACATATTCAATGCAATCCCAATTAAAATACCAATGGCAGAATTCACAGAAATAGGAAAAATACTTCAAAAATTTATATGGAGCCAAAAATGCCCACGAATAGCCACCACAATCTTGAGAAAGAAGAACAAGGTAGGAGGAATCACAATCCTGGACTTCAAACAATACTACAAGGCTACTGTCATCAAAACAGCATGGTACTGGCATAAGAATAGACATAGAGATCAATGGAACAGAATGGAGAGCCCAGAAATAGACCCAGGACTCTATGGTCAATTAATATTTGACAAAGGGGGAAGGAACATCCAATGGAGTAAAAACAGTCTCTTCAACAAATGGTGTTGGGAGAACTGGACAGCAACATGCAACAAGATAAAACTAGACCACCAACTTACACCATACACCAAAATAAACTCAAGATGGATAAAGGATTTAAACATAAGCAGTGCCACCATAAAGGTCCTGGAGAAAAATATAGGCAGTAAACTTTCGGATATCCTATGCAAAAATATGTTTACTGATACTTCACCAAGGGCAAAGGAAATCAAAGAATGAATCAACAATTGGGACTATATCAAATTGAAAAGTTTCTGTTCAGCTAAAGAAAATATCAGCAAAATTCAAAGGGAACCAACTGGATGGGAAAACATAATTGCCAATGATACCTCAGACAAGGGTTTGATCTCCAAAATATATAAAGAACTAATGCAACTCAACACCAGGGAGACACACAGCCCAATTAAAAAATGGGCAAAGGACCTGAACAGACAACTCACTGAGGAAGATATACAAAGGACCCAGAGGCATATGAAAAAATTCTCAACATCACTAGTCATCAGAGAGATGCAAATTAAAGCCACAATAAGATACCACCTCACACCTGTCAGAATGACAATCATCAACAAATCAACAGACAACAAGTGTTGGCGAGGATGCGGGGCAAAGGGAACCCTCATACACTGTTGGTGAGAATGTAGGCTGGTGCAGCCACTGTGAAAAACAGTATGGGGTTTCCTTAAAAAAACTAAAAATTGAACTGCCTTTTGATCCAGCAATTCCACTACTTGGACTATACCCAAAGAATATAATTCATAAGAACCTATGTACCCCTATGTTCATAGCAGCATTATTTACAATAGCCAAGTGCTGGAAACAGCCTAAGTGCCCATCAGTGGATGATTGAATCAAAAAACTTTGGTACATTGACACAATGGAATTCTATATAGCAGAAAGAAAGAAGGAATTTGTACCCTTTGCAACAACATGGATGGAACTGGAGAGTATTATGCTTAGTGAAATAAGCCAGTCAGTGAAGGACAAATATCATATGATCTCACCCATTACAGGACAATAATGAACAAAACTAACAACAAGCAAAACAGAACCAAATATATGAATACAGTGA
>PVIW01017440.1:0-14021 GCA_004026585.1 Noctilio leporinus
AGGAAGGAAGAAAAGAATAAAGAAAGGGTTTAGAAAGGCTGGGGAAGGGAGGAATACTTAGATTGAGGACTGGGAATGTGTTATAGCCACAGAGTGAGTAGACTTTAATTGGAAAGTAGGGGGAGGGTCTTGGGTATTTAGGTGGATTGAGGTATGGGGGGGATATGTGAGAAGTAACTTTTGCAAAGTATATGTTGGGGGTTAATAGTTTGTATTGCTCTCGGTATAACTCAGGTACTTGAGATTGGCAGCAGTCCCTTTCCTGATGCTGCCTCTTTTTCTTGGTCAGGACTTTACAGTCTATTGTCTATATTCTAGCCGGTCTTTGCGCGTGGCCGGGCCTCTGATTGTCACAGTAGTGCTGATTCTGGGTATCCGCCCCAGGTAGGCTAGGCCTTCAGCAGCCAGGCTGAGTTTTAGGGCTGCAGGTGTTCTGGAGCCTGCAGGGTGCCCCCTCCCACTCCTGGCGGAGGTTCCTGCCCATGATGAGCACCCAGCATCCCTGCAGGGCAGCCCGCAACTTTGCTGGTCCCTGTGAGGACTTGCCCCGCCCCTGCCGTTGCGGGAGGAGGCCGCCCCTGTCCATCAACACTGTCTGGGGTCCGCCTACCCTGTCCCGCCCTTCCGGGGCGGGCACCACTGCTCCATGCCAACCAGCTCTCCTCGGAGTCCTTTAAGTGGCCTCTGTGATGAGCCCCTCCCAGGCGTGGGTGCTGAGGCCTTTGTCTCAGGCAATGGCGGGTCAGTTACCCCTGCTACTAGTTCCAGGCTTGCAGGCTCGCCATTTGGAATTTCCATGGATCCTGGGAGCCTGTGTGGTTGCGCAGGGCTGTGTTTCCCTCCTCGCAGGGCCTTCTAGCTGCTGTTTCCCCGTTGGCCCATCAGCACCATTTTCAGCCCTTTTGAAGCCCAGGCCGGTGCACTTCCCTGCTCCCCTGCTCTGGCTTCCCACAGGACTCTTCTCCTGGTCCTCTAGCCCCACACAGAGCCTCCTTTTCCTTTTGCCGGAGTGAGTCTCTCACACAGTCTCTCCCCTGCAAGAGTTCAATTCTGCGTTCCCTACGGTATTTGCCCTCGCTGCCCGCGCTTCACTGTTGAGACTTCCAGTCACCAGGGAGCCCAGAACTGGCCCTAGTCAAATTCGCCCCTCTGGGCAGAGCCGCCACTGCCCAGAGCCGACCTTGGCCTGCCGGCCGGTTGGTCACCAACACCTCACCTACTGTCCTGCTGGCCTCCTCTGCCTCTGGGCTGTGCTCCCCTGTGTCCAGATGCTGCCCGTTCCAATTTCTAGGGTCCTGAAGATGTCTCATGCTCCCTATCTTGTCTTCTAGCTGCTTTGGTACTCGAGAACACCATCAGCGCTGCTCTCTACTCTGTCGCCATCTTCCCCTCCTGAGGGCAGTTTTTGCACCAGATGTCCATAGCTTGTTCAGAAGGTACAGCCTCTACAAGGAAAGAGTCATGAGGGGCATGCATTGCAATATGGGCAGATTCTAGAGTCTTTAGTTTTTGAAGGTACTGTTCTAACTGGACAAATGTAAGAATATCAGAATAAATGAGTTTAAGTTAACTTCTAAATATAGGATATGTTGCTTCCAGAACACAAAATGACCAGCATAAGCTGGACTTGTTTTAATATTGTGGCTGCTAAGACAGTAAATAATTGTTTCTTGAAAGTATAAATGATGGAACAGCCCTTTACTGACCAAGTAGTGCTTAGAAATCTTTACTTGTGGTGGAGCATTTTACTTTGTGTGTCATTGGCTTGTCTTTGCATTGTGTATTTTTTTAATACTTTATATTAGAGAGAGGGGAAGGGCGGGAGAAAGAGAGGGGAAAAACATCAATGTGTGGTTGCCTCTTGCACAACCCCAACTGGGAAACCTGGACCACAACACAGGCATGTGCCCTGACTGGGAATCTAATTGGTGACCCTTTGGTTCATAGGCTGTCACTCAAACCACTGATCCACACAAGCCAGGACTATGTGTGAGTAATTTTTATGATTTGAATAAGTGTGTAAAGTACACCTTATATTTATAAGATTTTTCCTGCAGAAATTTCCAAATTAGTATCATCATAATAGTTAAGGGTCTCCTGTATGCAAATTTTACTTTATTGGGTTTTGGATTAACTGAGTGCCATTGGTTATAAACATGCAAAGGTCAATCCAAAACCCAATAACCAATGGTACTCAGTGAATCTTTGTACATTTTGCAGCTATTAATTAGGGTAATGGTGTCCTCTGGCCCTTACAGGGAGGTGGAAGTAAAACTGTTTAGAGTCTGTACCATGAATAGAGCAGACTCTAAAAAGACTTCTCTATACTTCTGAGGTTCAGGTCCATATTGTTTATAAGACCTGGGCAAAACAACAAATTTTCATAAATTCTTAATGAGCTATCTGATTTTAGGGTCATGGACCACAGTAAACCACATAATAACTATTCTTTCATACATGAGCAACCAACCCTTTGGGCTCACATATTGCACAGGATATCTTTCTTCTTCCAGAGCACTCTAGAGAAGAGTCTGATATCAGGTTAAGACAGAAAACCAATGATCACGGGGTAAGAGTCCTTACCAAAGCTTATGCTAAAGTTGTCAGCTATACTAAAATTAAGGCACAAAATTTAATCCAATATAGTTGATTGGCCTATGCCACTACACAAGACCCAGAGTCCCTTTCAGGAGGGCCCTAATACCATAAATACCTTATGCATAAATGCCAATTATTATCAAACTTTCCAACTTACGTTGGTTAAACAGAGATTTGACAGGCTGAGCAGCGGTATTGTAAAAAAGCACAATGTAAAGGGCATATTTGCAAACAGATAATGGCAGAACCAAAAGTAGCCGCAGCCCAAAGTGCATGCATGCCAGCAGGCAGCTGAACCAGGTAGTACATCAAAGCAAGAGAAGAAAGACCACTTCTTAAACCATTGACTTACTATGCTTACTCTGCTTACTATGCAGATTGCTTTGTGGTTACCCTGTGGAAGATGGGGTCAACATTTCCCCATTCCAAAGTGGTTCAGATGCTGAGACTGATAACATATGCATCAAGAGTGTATTAAGAGCTCTGGTTGGTCACACAGTGGATAAGGCACAGGCCTGGAACCCTAAGATAGCTGGTTTGATTCCCCAGCCAGGGCACATAACCAGGTTGCAAGCCAGGTTTCCAGCCAGGTTTGTAGCTGGAGGCAGATGAAAGGCTGTACATGGATGTCTCTCTCCCTCTCTGCTTCTCTCCCTTCCCTTCTCTTTAAAAATAATAAATAAAATCTTTTTAAAAAAGAGTGTATGAAGAGGAGGATTGCACATTGAAGCTTTCTGGATAGAATAGGGAATAAACCCAAGGTAGTATGAAAATGACTTGCCAAAGAGTAGTCCCTTTGTTTTTGTTGTACTTAATGTCTTAGGACTTTGTAGGGTTATTTGGGCTGGGGTTTATGTGGTTCAAATGTTCTAGTTGACACCAATGGAGAAATGGTCCAGACTTTTACAGATATTACAAAAGAGTAAATGGAGATATGATGGGGCTTGAAAGATGTCTTCAGCAAACATGAAAAATGGAGTTAGATACTAAGTATTTTTTAGAATATTGCTCACAACTTAAATACTGGAAACAATTCAATTCCATATCTAAAGTATGCATAGGTATAACTATACACTTAACAATAACTGGTAAAAATGAGTATGCAAAATCCATTTTTCTGTGTAATTACAGGTTTGATATGTTATCATATTCATAGCTCCAACTTTGATCTAATTACAATATGCCTTAAGCTATAGGCAAGTATGGTAGAAAATGCACATGAACACAGTAGCATGACATTTAATAATTTAATTTCAATTAGAAAAAAGAATCAACACTGAAACTTCTTTTAACAGGAAGTTATACCACATTGTCATATCATGAATCTTAATGACCAGTATGTTTGTGGTTTTATTTTATTTGCTTTTCACTTAATAACATTAAAAAGTTTAAAGTTGGTTTCTATGATTTTCTTATGGCTATGAGTTCTTCATTCTAAGTTTTTCCATTTTATGCCATTATCTAATTTGAATCTCTTACATTTAAATGTAGTACATGTGAAAATTTAAATTTTTGTTTCTTAAACAGTTTAATATATCAAATATTATATTCTACAAAAGGAAAATGGTCTAAAAATTCTTTGACCCCTTTGCATAGGTAGGATATATGTCCACCTCTCTTAATTTTGGGCCTCAGTGACTACATGATCAGCAGAACATGGCAGAAGTGATGTTGTTTCAATTTCTGGGCATCTTCCATTTCTTGTAATATTTGGTTCATTAACTCTACTCTTCCCAGAGTGCTATGCTGTGAGAATATGTATGAGAACTACTTGGACAAGCCATGTGGAGAGACGCTTGGCTAGCACCCAACCATTTGCATAATCTCAATTCCTTGAATGGACCTAAATGTCCCAATGGTGATTTGTCTATATTCCTGACCAAACAGATTTATGGTCAAATATGTGTCTGGTGTTGTTTTTAGCTCCATTTGTTCTGAAAAAATTGGTAACTAGAATAGTATTTGGTTCTTACAATTGGTATACTATAATAACACAAGTTAAGCCATTTGTTTTTGTTTCTATTTTAGGTCTATTATAAATACAGATGTGTAGTAAGCAGGATTCTAAAAATGCATCCCAAGCCCTGGCTGGTGGCTCAGTGGCTTAGATTCTTAGGTGCCAGCCTAAGAATCTAATGGTCGCTGGTTTGATTCCCCAGCCAGAGCACTTAATCAGGTTGCAAGTCAAGTCTCCAGCCAGGTCCGTAGCTGGAGGCAGGTGAAAGGCAACCATACATTGATGTCTTTCTTCAGGTTTTACACCATAATTACACGAATTATACATATGATATATCAAAGCATGATTATATAAGATTGCATGATAAAAGGAATTTTGCAGATATAATTAAAGTTACTAATCAAATGACAGTGTGTTAACACAAAAAGAGATTATCTGCATGGGCATAATATAATCACATTTCTCCATCTAGTGACAGAAGAGAAAGAGAGATTCAAAGCACTAGAAATATTTGACATAATGATGAGCTTGAAGATGAAAAGAACCAAAGAGTAGCCCTCAGAAACTCAATGAAACCCTCAGATAACAAACAGCAAGGAAATTGTGAGAGATGTTGATTCTGAAAGAAACTCAAATGCATTGTTTCACAGAAACTTCATAAAGTACCATAACTTGGCCAAGACCTTGATTTCAGTCTTGTGAAACACTAAGCAGAGAGCCTGGTCATACCTACCCATAATTTCGACCTACAGAATGGTAGAATGATAATTTGAATCTGTTTTAAGCTGTAGAGTTTTGGATACTTTGTTAAATGGTGATAGGAAACTAATATACATTGCACTTAAATTTTTGGGCATGTCTTTTTGTAAACATATTTTCTTTTCTCTTGGGTAAATACCTAGCAATAGAATTAGTAGGATACTGACTAGGACTATGTTCTACTTCATCAGACAATGCCTGCAAAATGTTTCCCAAAGTAATTAAATTATTTTCCACTTCCACTATAAAAGTGAAAGTAAGGACTGTGCTCTTAGTAAAACTTTAAATTTTATTTTTTAACTTTAGCCTCCTGGTTGTTAAGAAAAATTATCTTGATTTGCCTTTAACTTGAATTTTCCCAATTACTAATGATGTTGAAGTTTTATCATGCGTTTATTGGCTATAGATTCTCTTGTAAATATATATATGAATATGTAAATATTCATATATTTTGTCCATTTATATTTTAATTGATTTATTTGAGGTATTTATTTTTTTACACATTCTAAAAAAAGTTTGTGATGAGACATATGATTAACATGGAAATTTTCATTTGCTTAATAATGTTTTTAAAAATTTTAAAAAGAGATTTTATTTATTATTTTCAGAGAGAACGGCAGGGAGAGAGGCAGAAAGGGAGAAAGATATCAATGTGTGGTTGCCTTTCACCTGCCTCCAGCTATAGATATGGCTGGAGACCTGGCTTGCAACCTGTTTATGTGTCTGAATGGGAATCGAAGAATCGAACCAGCAACCTTTGGGTTTGCAGGCTGGTGCCTTATCCACTGTGCCACTAGCCAGGGCTATAATTTTTACTTTAATTTAATTGTATTGTTGTTGTATTACATTTATCCCATTTCTCCCCCACTGGTATACCCTGCTTTTCCCACAGTTAATTCCACATGCTGTCCATGCTAGTTCCTTGAATAAACTACTCCCCTTCTTTGCCTCTTTCTCCCCATCCTCCCTCCCCTCTGCATACTGAAAGTCTGTTCCTTGTTTCCATGTCTGTAGTTCCGTTTTGCTTGTTTGTTTGTTTTATTCATTAGTCTCATGTATTGAGTGAGACCATATTGTATTTGTCTTTCACTCACTGGCTTATTTCACTAAGCATAATACTCTCCAGTTTTATCCATGTTATCCCAAAAGGTAGGAATTTCTCCTTTCTTTCTGCTATGTAATATTTCATTGTGTAAATGTACCACACTTTTTTGATTCATTCATCCCCTGATGGGCACTTACACTGTTTCCAGAACTTGGCTATTGTAAATAGAACTGCTATGAATAAAGGGGTGCATAGGATCATCTGAACTGGTGTTTTAGGGTTCTTTGGGTGAAATCCTAACAGTGGAATCACTGGGTCAGAAGAGTTACATTTTTAGTTTTATGAAGAAGTTCCATACTGTTTTCCATAGTGTCTGCACTATGTTTGCATTCCCACCAGCAATGCACTAGTGGTCCCTTTTCTTCACATCCTTGTTAGCCCATGTAGTTTGTCAATTTGTGAATAATGGCCATACTGACAGGTGTGTGGTGGTATTGCATTGTGGTTTTAAATTTCATCTCTAATAGGTAGTGATGTTGATCATTTTTTCATATGCCTATGGGGCCTTTATATGTCCTCCTCAGAGACGTATCCATCCAGGTTCTTTGCCCATCTTTTAATTGGGCTGTCTGTCTCTATGGTGTTGAGTTATGTAAGTTCTTTATATATTTTGGAGATCAAACCTTTGTTTGAGGTATACCATACAGTTAGTTCCCTTTTAATGTTGCTGATGTTTTCTTTAACTGAGCATAATCTTTTCAGTTTGATATAATCCCATTTATTTATTTGTTTCTTTATTTCCTTTGCCCCTGGTGAAAATATTGCTGCATGAGATATCTGAAATTTTACTTCCTATATTTTCCTTTAGGACTTATATGGTGACACAGCTTATATTTAAGTTGTTTATTATCCTTCTTGAGTTAATTCTGGTGTATGGTGTAAATCAGTAATCTAGCTTTAGTTTTTTGCATGTCCTGTCTAGTTTTCCCAACACCATTTGTTGAAGAGGCTATTTTCACTTAATTTTATGTTCCTTCCCTTTTTGTCAAATATTAGTTGACCATAGAGTCCTGGGTTTATTACGGGGATCTCTATTCTGTTCCATTGATCTATATATCTATTGTATTTTTACCAATAGCTGATTTTTTTTATTACAGTAGCCTTGTAGTATAGTTTGATATCTGACATTATGATTACTCCTACTTTGTTCTTTCTTAAAATGTTTGTGGCTATTCCTGGTCACTTTTGACTCCATATAAATTTTTGAAGTATTTTTTTTCTAGATTGTGAAACATGTCATTGGTATTTTAATGGAAATTGCATTGAATTTATAGATTGCTTTGGGTAATATGGACATTTTAATGATGTTAACTCTTCCTATCCATGAACATGGTATATGCTTCCATTTATTTGTATCTTTCTTAATTTCTTTCTTCAGTGTTCTGTAGTTTTCCGAGCACAGGCCTTTTAACTACTTGTTTAAGTTTATTCCTAAGTACTTTATTTTTCTTGTTGCTATGGTAAACAAATTTGTTTTCTAGATTATATCTCTAATGTTTCCTTTGTGGTACACAAAAATGTCTTTGATTCCTGAATATTAACTTTATATCCAGATATTTTGCTAAATTTGCTTATTAGATCAAGTAGGTTTTTTGTGGAGTCTATTGGGTTTTGTACATACTATCATGTCATCTGCAAATAATGACAGTTTTACTTACTCCTTTTCAATTTGGATACTTTTGATTCCTTTTTCTTGTCTGATCGCTAGATCTAGAACTCCCAAAATGATGCTGAACAGAAGTGGAGAGAGTGGACATTTTCTTTTTTTAATTCCTGATCTTATGGGGAAAGCTTTTAGTTTTTGCCCAACGAGTATGATGTTGGCTGCAGGTTTCTCATATATGGCCTTTACTATGCTGTCATTTTGTTGAGTGTTTTTATCATAAATGGCTGCTGTACTTTTATCAAATGCTTTTTCAGCATTTATTGATATGATCATATGGTTTTGTCTTTCATTTTGTTTATGTGGTATGTTGTATTTATTGCTTTGAGAGTGTTGTACCATCTTTGCATCCCTGGGATGAATCCTACTTGATCATGGTGTATGATCTTTTTAATGTATTGCTGAATCTGGTTTTCTAATATTTTGTTGAGAATTTTGGTATCTATGTTCTTCAGAGATATCGGCCCATAGTTTTCTTTCTTAGTTGTTTCCTGACCTGGTTTTGGGATTAAAATAATACTGGCTTCATAGAAGAGTTCAGGGATCTTTCCTCTTCTTGAATTTTTTGGAATAGGTTGAGAAGAATAGGAGTTATTTTTTCCCTAAATGCTTGGTAAAATTCAACCATGTAGCCATCTGGTCTGGGATCAGACCAGATAATCAGCATCTTGTGTGCTGATAGTTTTTTGATTACTGCTTCAATATCACTAGTTGTTATAATTCTATTCCTGCTTTTGGCTTCTTCTGGATTCAGTTTTGGTAGATTATGTTTCCAGAAATGTGTCCATTTCACCCAGGTTGTCAAATTGCTTGTCATATAGTTATTTGTAGTAACTTCTTACAATCCTTTGTATTTCTGAGGTATTGGTTGTGATTTCTCCTCTGTTTTTTTCTGATTTTATTTATTTGAGTCCTCTCTCTTTTCTTCTTGATGAGTTTGATTAAAGGCTTGTCAATCTTGTTTATTTTTCCAACGAACCAGCTCCTGGAGTTATTGATTCTTTGAATCATAGATTTAGTCTGTAAGTCATTTATTTCTTCTCTGAACTTGATTATTTCCTTCCTTCTACTTGCTCTGGGCTTGTTTGTTTTTTCTTCTCTAGTTCTCATAATTTTGTAGTTAGGTAGGCCTGTATTGGTATGAACTTCCCTCTGAGGACTGCCTTTGCTGTGTGCCATGGGTTTTGGGCAGTTGTGTATTCATTTGCATTTGTTTCCAGAAACTTTTTTGATTTCTTTTTTGATGTCATTGTTAAACCATTCATTAGTTAATAGCATGTTATTCAGTCTCCATAAATTAGTATGTTTTCTTTTCCTTGAGGTTGGTTTCTGGTTTCAAGACATTGTGATCGGAGAAGATGCTTGATATGGTTTCAATTTTCTTGTATTTGTGGAGGCTTCTCTTGGTTCTTACCATGTGGTGTGTCTTTGAGAATGTTCCACATGCATTTGAAAAGAATGTGAAGTTTGCTTCTTTGAGGTGAAAAGTTCTGTATATATCAGTTAAGTCCAATTCATCTAGAGTGTTGTTCAATGCCACAATATCTCTGGTTATTTTCTGCCTGGAAGATTTGTCCACTGTTGATAATGGGGTATGAAAATTCCATACCATTAGTGTGTTGCTGTTGATAACCTTTTTCAAGTTCCCCATGAATTTTCTTTTATATTTGGGTGCTCCTATGTTGGGTGCATTTATGTTTATAAGGGTTATACCTTCCTGATGGATTATTCTCTTAAGTATTATGAAATGTATATTTACTTTGTCTGATATAAGTATTGCTACCCCAGCCATTTTTTTAATATCCATTTGCTCAAAATATATTTTTTATCCCTTCACTTTCAGTCTGTGCCAATTTTTTGTTTTTTTTTTTTCTTTTTTAAAATATACTTTATTTAGTTTGCTATTGCAATTGTCTTAATTTTTCCCCTTTTGCCCCCCTCCACCCAGTACCCCATTTCCTTCAGCAATGCCCACCTTAGTTCATGTCCATGAGTCATGCATATAAGTTCTTTGGCTTCTTTATTTTCTTTGTTCTTCTTAATATCCCCATCTATTCTGTAACCACAAATGTGTACTTTTTTTTTTCCTTTCATATCCAGACAACTCACCATTTAATTACTGCCTTCCGTCAGCTTCTCAAATCATATTAATACAAAGTTTTCTTTTCATTATTCCAAAATGCTTACATTAATTTATTTGTTTAAAGAATTACCCTTTTAAGTAATATGAATTGCATATTACCAAACACATGCAAAAATACATTTACACCCATACATATTTTTACACATATTTAAAGTACATACTGGATTTTGAAGAGTTAATACAAAAAATATTTAAATATGCTAATAGCTTACATAATTATTACATGTTAAATAATAGTATTTAGATATATTATAGAAAAATTAAGCTAATTTTTTCTATAATACTCATTTTACTCTGGAATGTATTTCTGTGAAACATATCACAAAAATGGTGTATTGCAGAACTCATTTTCATAAAGTGGTCCTAGAGAAAGTGCCAAGCCCATAGTAATAAATGAGTTTGGTTTTTGAGTCAGATCCTCTCCATTCCCACAATACAACTGAACTTTATTTTAAGCTACTGGAACTACAACTTATTCTTTTGGAGTTTTTCATCTTAAATAGTAGATTTATTTATTTATTTATTTATTTAGGCTGTGCACAGGTCTTACTTCTTTCAATACCCTCTGTTTTTCCTCCACATGTGTTTTACAAGTGGAAGCCTTTGGAAGTAATAGCACTGTGGTGCTCAGCCAGTCCCCAGAGTAGAAATTATTATGTCTACTAAGTTGAGGTAAAAAAAAAAAAAAAAAAACCCTAGGATTTCAATAATTTTGTAGAATGGTATTGTAGCTATTTTTTGAACTTGTGGTTGACTTACTGTGTGTTCCTAAACTAACCCCTGAACTATTTAGGAGTCTGTTGAGGAAGAGATTAGGCATGTTCACATTTTAATAATAAAGTTTATTGTAGCATTAATTCTTTTTCTCAAGCATCCCCAGTTTGGGGGCCTTCATAACTGGAAATGTATATTTCCACAATTTACTTGAAAGGAATATCATATAATTTATGTGCTAATATGATAATATATATTATCTATGTACACAAATCATATAGTTTAGTAGTTTGCAACTTCCATCCAAATTAGTCCTCATTCTCAGCATCTTTTCTAACCTAAAGATTGACTGATTTGGAGGGGGGAAGATGTCAACAGGGTAGAGAGCAGTGCTGATGGTGTTCTTGAGTACCAGAGCAGCTAGAGGATAGGATAGGGAGCGCGAGACATCTTCAGGCCCTGAAGAACTGGAATGGTCAGCATCTGGACATAGGGACACACAGCCCAGTGGCAGCAGAGACCTTTAGGAGAACAGCCCACAGGTACAGAATACAACCAGACAGCCCAAATAAAGGACACACCAAGAAAAGCAGGTGGAGAAAATCTGGGAGAATGCAACATTGAATTCCACAAATCTACTATCACAGAAGGGTGCTCAACTAAGGCAAGGAAGCAAAGCAGGTTAACCCAAGGAAAGCAAAATAATAATAATAATAATAATAATAATAATAATAATAATAAAATAAAAAGCAAGCAAAAGCAGACACACAAAATGGGGGAAAAAAGAATCAGTCCATCACCAAAAGGAAAGGAAGAGTCCCCAGAAAGACCACAAAATGAAACAGAGGCACCTGAAACATCAGATAAGGAATTCAGAAGAATGATACTAGAGAAGCTCAGTTAGCTCAGCCACATCAAAGAAAACTGTAAACAACTCAAGGAGAATTACAAAGAACTCCAGGGAAATTACAAAGAACTACAGGGAAGTTACAAGGAACTTACTGAGAACTACAGCAGCAGGAAAAAGGACATAGAAACTATTAACAAGTGCCAGAAGGAAATGAAGAATACAATTTCTGAATTGAAGAATACAATAGAAGAAATTAACAGTAGGCTAGAGGAAGCAGAAGACCAGATCAGCAACTTGGAGAATAATGTAGACAAATACTCCAAGACAGTACAAGAGAATAAAAAAAGGCTGAACAAGACTGAAGAGGGGTTAAGAGAGCTGCAGGACAACATGAAACGTAACAACATCCATATCATAGGGATACCAGAAAGAGAAGAGAAACAAGCAATGGAAAACCTGTACAAAAAAGTCATGATAGAAAATTTCCCTAACATGATGAGTGAAAACATTAATCCAGTTCAGGAAGCACAGAGGGACCCAATGAAGATCAATCCAAACAGACCAATACCAAGACATATTATTATTAAAATGGCTAATCTCAAAGACAAAGAGAGAATCCTAAAAGCATCAAGAGAGAAACAACAAATAACATAAAAGGGGCTCCAATAAGGCTATCAAATGATTATTCAACAGAAACAATTCAAGCCAGAAGGGAATAGCAAAAAGTATTTCAAGTCATGGTAAACAAAGGCCTGAAACCAAGAATAATCTACCCAGTAAGCCTCTCATTCAAGATAGAAGGAGAAATAAGGAGCTTCCCAGACAAAAAAAAAAGACTAAAATAATACATCTTTACCAAACCAGCATTGCAAAAAATCCTAACGGGTCTGCTTTAAAAATAAGTAAATAAATAAAATGAAGAAACAGAAGAAGCCAAAGAGGAATACAGACACAAAGGGAGAAAATGGCAATGAATAAGTATCAATCAATAATAACCTTAAATGTAAATGGATTAACTGCACCAATCAAAAGATATAGGGTAGCCAAATGGATAAGACAACATGACTCACATATATGCTGTCTTCAAGAGACCCACCTCAGAACAAAAGATTGACACAGATTGAGAGTGAAGGGATGGAAAATATATATCAAGCAAATGGACATGAAAAAAAAAAGCTAGAGTAGCAATACTGATTTCAGATAAAATAGATTTTACAATGAAGGACATAAAAAGGGACAAAGATGGACATTTCATAATACCTAAGGGAACAATCCATCAAGAAGAAATAACTCTGATAAACATTTATGCACCCAACATAGGAGCTATGAAATATATAAGGACAATTTTGGAAAACTTTAAGAAAGACATAGACAGCAACACACAAATAGTAGGGGATTTTAATACCCCACTATCAATAATGGACAGATCTTCCAACAAAAAATCTCCAGAGATGTTGTGGCATTGAACAACACTCTAGAGGAATTGGACCTAACTAATGTATACAGAGTCTTTTACCCCAAAGAAGCAAAATACACATTCTTTTCAAATGCACATGGCTCATTCTCTAAGATAGACCACATGGTATGTCACAAGACAAGCCTCCACAAATACAGGAAAATAGAAATCATACAAAGTATCTTCTCAGATCACAATGGCTTGAAACTAGAAACCAATCTCAAGGGGAAAAAAACAATAATTCGCTAACTCCTAGAGACTGAATAACATGTTTTTAAGCAATGAAGGGGTTAACAATGAGGTCAAAGATGAAATCAAAAAGTTCCTGGAAACAAATGACAATGAATAGACAACAGCCCAAAACCTATGGGATACAGCAAAGGCAGTTCTCAGGGAGAAATTGATAGCAATACAGGCCTTCCAAAAAAGGTTACAAGAAATTTATAAAAACGACCTAACCACAAAGCTCCAAGAACTAGAGGAGCAACAACAAACAAAGCCCAGAGCAAGTAAAAGGAAGGAAACCATCAAGATCAGAGCAGAACTAAATAACTCAGAGATTCAAACTATAATTTGGAGAATCAACAGGTCCAGGAGCTGGTTCTTTGAAAAAATAAACAAAATTGACAAGCCCTTATCCAGACTCATCAAGAAAAAGAGAGGACCCAAATAAACAGAATCAGAACTGAAAGAGGGGAAATCACAACTGATACCTCAGAAATACAAAAGATTGTAAGAAATTACTACAAACAACTCTATGACAAAAAATATGACAA
>PVIW01017441.1:0-14611 GCA_004026585.1 Noctilio leporinus
GGGAGGAGTGGGGAGGCAGAGGCAAGAAAGGGGAGCAGCTTAGACAAGAACCTAGTATAAAGGAACCATGGACATGGACAACAGGTGGGATTGACTTTGGGGGAAATGGGTAGGTGGGGAGGGGGAGAGAGGGAAGTAAAAAGGGGATGAATGTAATACAACAACAATAAAATTTAAAAAATAAAATAAAATAAAATAAAAAGAAGAAGACAAAGGAGACAGAAATGTGTAATATATCACAGAAAACTTGCTTTTAGAAAATATCACCAATGACTGTTCCCTAGGGATAGTTCTTGGATCACTTAAGTTATATGTGCACCTGGCCTTATAGTTGAATGAAAATTTTTATTCTTTTCTGTGCAATAAACATCAAGATTTTACCATGGAAAAAATTAAAAAGAAAAAAATAGTTACTAACCTAAAGAAAAATCCCAATGGAGCATGTAGAGTATGCTCTTCAAAAGGAAAGCTTTTGGAAAACCTGTTCTATACCATTGCACATAGGCGAATGCTATACAGTTTATCATAACAAAAAGCTATTAAAAATTAAAGATGCTGGCCTGGAAACCCGAAGATTGCTGGTTCGAAATCCCAGTCAGGGCACGTAACCAAGCTGCAAGCCAGGTCTCCAGCCAGGTCCGTAGCTGGAGGCAGGTACGGACCATACATTGATGTCTCTCTCCCTCTCTGCCTCTCTTCCTACCCCACTCTCTAAAAATAATAAATAATATATTTAAAAAATATAGAAGGTATATACCAAGTTTCATTTCAATACATTATGTATAAAAAATGTATACTGAAGTTTATTTAGATTGTTTCATTTTCATATTCAATTATTAAAAAATGAGCCAGTGAGCCCTGGCTGGTGGTACAGTGGATAAGGCCCTGGCCTCCGAACCCAAAGATCGCTGGTTCGATTCCCAAGCCAGGGCACATAACCAGGTTACAAGCCAGGTCTCCAGCCAGGTCCATAGCTGGAGGCAGGTGAAAGGCAACCATACATTGATGTCTCTCTCCCTCTCTGCCCCTCTCCCTTCCCTTCTTTCTGAAAATGATAAACAAAATCTTAAAAAAAAAAAAGCCTGTGATATGGGATAACTTTTGTATAAAATTGCCAATCAACAACATTTTAAGATTCAATATGTTTTATTACAGGTACCCAATATGTTAAGAGAGATGAGCATGCAACATGGCCAGAGGGCTTGGAAAAATTCTGAAGGGAGGGACTCTATGTTAGGGTTGAACTTTGAATAAATGGCAGGAATTTGGAAAGCAAAGATGATGATGACAGAAGGGAACAGCTTCCTGTCAGAAGGAAGACAGTGAAAAGGTGAAAGCTTAGTGCTTGTTAGAGAACAGTGATCTACCAAAGATACTGGAACAGGTGTGAATGAAAGCTACTTAAAACATTGTTTAGAATGTATTATTTAATATTTATACACTATGGTATCTTTTATGAGTTCACAGTTCCATCCCCATCAAGCTCTAATAATTTATTGGCAGAGTTCTAAAGACCCACCTTAAAACCTTGTTTATCAATATTTGTTAGTGAATGGCAGTGTTTAATCTACAACAGAATAGAGTCCTGGGTCTCCTGTAGTATCCCAAACACAATAGTTACTCAAACATTGTTTATGTAGCAATTAGAAAAGTAGTATAAATTTGACTTTCTAGGCATCAAATACAACTTGGTAAAATTTTTAAAAGATCTCTCTGATCACATTCTAAAATGTAAGTATTCCTGTTTCTTAGATTTGGAAGTTGGAGATTAATTTTTTTCCCTCATTAAATAAATATCCAATATTACCTTAAAATTAATAAAATTTAGTTTGTTATATTCTTTGGTTTCTCCTCTTTATTTAAAAAGGAGCCCTGACTGGTGTGGCTCAGTGCATTCAGCAAAGCAAAAGTTAGCTGGTTCAGTTCTGGGTAAGGGCAAATGCCTGGGTTGCAGGACAGCCCCGCAGTTCAGGGCATATGAGAGACAACTGATTGACATTTGTTGCTTCCTTTGTTGCTCCCTCTCTTCCCCTTTCTCTAAAATGTAAATAAGTAAAATCTTTTTAAATCATTAACAAAAACAAACAAAAAAACTCCTGCCAAAAATGCATAATTTAGCCCTGGCTGGTGGCACAGTGGATAGGCGCCTGCCTTTGAACCCAAAGGTCGCTGGTTCAATTCCCAGCCAGGGCACATAATCAGGTTGCAAGTCAGGTCTCCAGTCAGGTGCATAGCTGGCGGCAGGTGAAAGGCAACTATACATTGATGTCTCTTTCCCTCTCTGCCTCCCTCCCTTTCCCTCCCTCTAAAAAATAATAATAAATAAAATCTAAAAAAAATACCTCTCAAAACACAAAATTGAAAATACTAATAACCATATAAAATAACACACTGCATTTGACATCAACAAAGATAAAATAATGGCAATGCATATAATTATCTACTGGCACATGAAATTCAGTCTAATAGAGGGGTAGGGCAGGAACCAAGTGCAATTGGGGTAGGTTTGGCCTTAGGAGTCCCATCTTAACTTGTCTGGAATCTTGAGTACATGAAGGGAGACCAAGTGTACTTGGGGCCTCTTTGGGGATTCTTTGGCCTGACATTTGGTTTGCCATTCAAGGAGAAATCATGAATGTATACGGAAGGATAAAATTTCATACAGAGCTAAATAAATTTGGAGACAGATACACACACACATAGATTACCTTACCAGATGTTAAGATATGTTACAGCCCTGGCTGGTGGCACAGTGGATAAGGCGCCAGCCTGTGAACCCAAAGGTCGCTGGTTCGATTCCCAGCCAGGGCAACATAACCAGGTTGCAAGCCAGGTCTCCAGCCAGGTCTGTAGCTGGAGGCATGTGAAAGGCAACTATACATTGCTATCTCTCTCCCTCTCTGCCTTTCTCCCTTTCCCTCTCTCTGAAAAATAATAAATAAAAATCTTTTAAAAATATAAATAAAAATAAAATGTGAAAAAAAAATGTTACAAAATCAAAGTAACAAAAACTGTTTAGTGCAGGTGCAGGAGCAAATAAATGACCAATAGAACATAATGTCTCCAACTTGCACCTAGCCAGGTGCAGGAACTTCACATATGATAAACAGCACCAAATAGCAAAGGGTATAGAATAAACTAAGCTTAGTATGATAATACTGTGAATACTGGCTCACCATGTGGATTAAAATAAAGTAGGATGCTGTGTTTTATGCAAAAGAGGACCCCAAATGTAGTAAAGACCTAAATGTGAATGTTATAACTATAATCACAATTTTAAAAAGTAGGCATAGCATATTTGTCACCATTGGGTGGATCTGACTAAGCACAGTTAATCATTTCAATAAAGAAACTATAAACTTAAAATAAATGGAGAAGAGATTGGAAGATGTGCTGTCCAAAGTTGACAAGAGATTTATAGCTAGGATTTAAAAATCAACAAGGATCCTGGCTGGTGGCTCAGTGGATAGGCACCTGCCTGCGAACCCAAAGGTTGCTGGTTCAATTCCCAGTCAGGGTACATAACCAGATTGCAAGCCAGGTCTCCAGCCAGGTCTTTAGCTGGAGGCAGGTGAAAGGCAACCATACATTAGTGTTTTTCTCCCTTTCTTCTTTCCTCTCTGCCCTTCTTTCTAAAAATAATGAATAAAATCTTTTAAAAAATAAAAATAAATAAGGAAAGAGGAAACCCAATAGAAAAATGGGCAAAAGAAAGACACCATTCATACACACAATAGGGAATTCCAAATTAATAATGAGTACATAAAGACATGTTTAAATTTACCAGGACTCAAAGAAATGCAAGTTTACTACCATCAGAATGGCAGATGCTAGAAAGGTGGATAACATTGAGTACAAGAAGACACTGAGTATAAGGAGAATGCCAGGTGACAGGAAACCTTGTTCATTTTTACTGGTGGAGTAATTTTTAAAAAATATTTATTTTTAGAGAGGGGGGAAGGAGAAAAAGAGGGAGAGAAACATTGTTATGTGAGAAACATCCATCGGTTGCCCTGGCACACCCTCAACTGGGGTCCTGGCCCGCAACACTAGGCTGGGAATTGAACTGGCAACCTCTTGGTTTGCAGGCCAGCACTTGATCCACTGAGCCACACCATCCAAGACTAGTGGAATAATTTTTAACTCCTATATTATATTTCACATGTAACCCTTCAATGAATTATGTTTCTGTTTCCACCCTTGACCCTCTCTCCCCATGGCATGTTCTTCAAACTATATCTGGAATGAACCTTTTAAAACATAAGCCAGATCTGGTTGCTGGCATGGTGGACAAGGTGCTGGCCTGTGAACCCAAAGGTCGCTGGTTTAATTTCCCAACCAGGGCACATAACCAGGTTGCAAGCCAGATCTCCAGCCAGGTCTGTAGCTGAAGGCAGGTGAAAGGCAACCATATATTGATGTTTCTCTCCCTCTCTGCCTCCCTCCCATTCCCTCTCTCTAAAAATAAAATTAAAAAAATAAAATAAAAAACAACAATAACAAAAAAATAAGCCAGATCACATCAGTTCTCTGTTCAAATGCGCTCAAATTTTCTCTATATATCAAATTTTCAGCACAGGCAGAAGAATAGCCACCAAAGATGTTTAAGGTTGTAGGTGGAATTAAAGTTGCTTGCTTAACCAACTGACCTTGAGGTAGGGAGATTATCCTGGGCTAATTGGCGTTACCAACATAATAACAAGTGTCTTCAGAAGTGGAAGAAGAAAGAATGTCACTCTGATGCAATGTCAGAAGGACCTGACAGGCCATTGCTGGCTTTGAAGATAAGAACAGACCACAAGCTAAACAAAGTGGGAAGCTTGTTGAAGCTGGAAAGACAAGAAAACTGATTCTCCCCTAGAGCTTTTAGGAAAAATGTAGCCCTGCTGACAGCCCAGTAAGATGCATTTTGGACTTCTAACCTCCAGAACTGTAGGATAATAAAAGCATGTTGCTTAAAGCCACCAAATGTGTGGTAAACTGTTACAGCAGCAGTAGGAAGCAGATACATAAAATAAAAATCTGTCATCTCCAACTCCTCTCATCTCTCTCACTCATTCTGCATCCATCCGATGATCTCACTGCTGTTTCTCAAGCATGTGCCTTGCCAAACCCTCTTCTGCTGCAGGGCCTGTGTAGTGCAAATGACCTCAGTCTAAAGCAATTTTTTTGAATTGTAAACCAGTCTCTGGCCATACCACCCTGAACACAACTGATCTTGTCTGAATTGCAAACCATTTCTGTTGAGGATGATTGTTGACATGGGGCCTAAGACTAGTAAGAGCCAGGTGACTTCTGCTTTTGGCCATGATACAGAAACAGGGGCCAGATTTATCCTCACACTCTAAACAGGCTAAAAAACAAATACACAAACAAACAACCAAACAGACAAAGCACATGTAATCATGGTTTTAAGATAATTGGACAATAGGCAGTGCAAGAGAGTAATTCCTTGCAGAAAGGAAATAAACAAGATGAGCCCTGGAAATGCTCACTGCCTGGAAATTTCAATCTCAGCATAAGGAGGGGGAACCCAAATTGAGTCAGTTATTTCAAGGAGTTGGGAAGATAAGAGTTCAGAGTTTGTGGAGGCCAAGGTAGATAGAATTTGGAGAGTCGAGATGGGAAGTGAGAGTAGCTCCAGAGAAGTGCAAAATATTCTCTACAATCCCTTCCTTGGCTGAGTACTGATCAATGCATATGTGTAAGGCAAATATTGAGACCTGGGAAAGAACAAGAACAAGAACGAGCAAAAAGGGGAAGGCAGACACAGGCCAAAAAGAGTTCCCACCAGCCTGAGTGGAAAAAGCTCCTACTATATGGAGCACTGAATGGAGTCCTCACAAAGATATTGCCTTGTAAAGAGGCCAAATTAGCCCTAAGTAAAGACTATTTTGGACCTAACAAAGCTAAAAAGGAAGCTTCTAAAGCAGCACTGTCCAGCAGAACTTGCTGCAATGATTGTCTGATATGTTAGCCAGTAGCTGTGTGTGATGTATATCATACAAATGAGGAACTAAAAATTCAATTTTATTTAGTTGTATTAACATAAATTAAAATAGACATATGTACCTAGTGGTTACTATTTTTGAAAGGTTAGCTCTAAAGGATCAAACTGTTTCCAAGTAAACTTACTGAATCTCAGAATAAAGCCTAGAGCCTCATATGAGGAGAGAGAAAACCAAGGAAATGGGTGAAATAGGATGGCTACAGGGAACTGGAGTTGGCATGTTCCTTCCCTCAGATTCTGAAGTCATGTCTGAACTTCCCGGAACTGAAAATATTGCAAGTCTATTTGTGATCTAATTGAAGTATCTGAAGAAGCCATTAATTTTAGCTGACTTTACCACCTTCCTCCCGCTCGGTGGAGTCATCCCCAAAAGTTGTGTGATCCTGCACAGGAAAAGGCAACAAGCCTGGAGGCCTGGAGAAACTGAAGAAGGAAAAGAATCTTCCAGATACAGAATCATGCAAGGCAGTCCACCTAGGAAACTTTCTCTCAAGTCATCTGTATTCATAAGAAGATGCCTCTTGAAATAGAAGTCAAAGGTATGCTCTGAAAATGCCCAATGATATTTTAGACAAATTCTGGTGATGATTTACTGGAATTAAATGAGTAGAAAAAGAGTGGAGTGATTTGAAATGTAAAGTAATTTATTTATGAAGATTTAAAGAGACATAATAAGGGAAACTTAATTACATTTTTTAAATGTATTTTTGTCAAACTAACATTTCAAAGTGATGATGAATGTGCTTCTTGTTTTTTGTGTTAGAAGTCTTTTGTGACAGAACATAATTTTTAAGATTGCATGGTATATTGTGCATATGGCATATATTCATCTGTTGTTGGATGTTTGTATTTTTTCTAATTAATTTTGCTGCAATGGATAATATGAACATACTTGACAGTTCATTATTTGTCTGAATTTCAGATAATTTCAATAGGATGAATTCCTAAGTATAGAATCCAAGACCATAAGCATGCATGTTATAAGAATTTTGACTTACCTTGTCAGTTGATGTCTGAAAAACTTCTTCCACATTTTATTATCATATGCAATGAATGATTTAAATGAAAAATTAATGAACTTTTTTTTCAGCTAAGCATGATAAAGAAACCTAAGGGCAAAGTAAAAACTATAAGGAATAAATCTAAAGCATTTCTATAGTTGCCCCCCTTTATCTGAAAATCCTACTGATTCTCTTTTCTTTTAAAAACAGTGAAGATTATGTAAGATCTCATGTTGTTGTTGATGATAAAGTATTACTTATAACATGAAAAAAAAAAAAAAAAAGAATAAAGCCTAAATATATTTAAAGAAAAACAACCTCTAGCACCCAACAATGTAAAATATGCAATGTCTGGTAGCCAATAAAAATTTATGAGCTATGGAAACAAGCATAAAAATATGACCCATAAATAGGAGGGAAAAAAATCAGTTGATAGAAATACACCTGTAAGTGACACAAATGATAGAATTAGTATGCAAGCACCTTAACAGCTATTTTAATATATATTCTATTGATAAGGGAAATAAAACCTGTCACATTGCAGAATGCCACACTTGGCTGATAGAATACCTACCTCTGTATGGGGCTAATACCATAACCACTGCTCACTGCTCTGCTTCTGTATCATTGCTTAATGCCAAAACAGCAACCCTGCCCCTTGTACACCTACATAAAAACCTATTTGAAATGGAATTCGGGGCTCAGCCTTTGGAGGGTACTCTGCTGAGCCAGCATGTGTTAAATAAAGTCTCTTTGCTGCTCCTTGCCTTGTGGAGGTCCTGTTCTTAGGTCATCTCTGTTTCCATAACACTATATTTTCCATAAGGTAGAGCAAACCATGAGCATGATGAAGTAAAAAATGGATGATATTTAAAACATTCATCTTCCAGAAATGAAAAACACAGTTCTGACATGGAAAAAAAAAAAAAAAAAAAGCCCCACTGTGGATGGGATTAACATGGTCAAAGGAAAGAATAGTGAATTTGATGATACTGTAACAGGACCCTTGTGAAGGGTTCCTCAGTTTTAATGGGCTCCATTTTGCCCACCTCCAGGAATGACTTTTAATAACAGTTTGGTGAAAAGGAAAGGTATTTTGCTTATTTTAGGGGTATACAGATTTATATTAAGGTACAATTATGCTATAAAATCCCACTCTCTTTAAAAATGCTCAAAATATAGCCCTGGCTGGTAGCACAGTGGTTAAGGCGCCAGCCTACGAACCCAAAGGTCGAAAGTTTGATTCCCCAGCCAGGGCACATAACCAGGTTGCAAACCAGGTCTCCAGTCAGGTCTGTGGCTGGAGGCAGGTGAAACACAACCATACATTGATGTCTCTCTCCCTCTCTGCCTCTCTCCCTTCCCCTCTTTTGAAAAAATAATAAAATAAAATCTTTTATAAATAAATAAACAAATTGCCCATATTAAAAAAAAAAAATGCCCAAAATATACAATCCTGCCCAATCAGACTAGCTTTAAAACAGACAAGTGAAACTGCCCAGAGAACCAAGATGTTGGAGGAGTAAGTGGAGCTACACCAATCTCCTCCCAACACCAAACCGGAATTACAACTTAATTGGGGAGAAATCATCCAGAATAACTAACAGAACACCAGCTGGAGAGAAGCCTTATTACCACGGACAGAACAGAAAAGGCCAATTCATCACCATGTGACTGGTAGGAATTGCGGAGATATGACAGGGCTAGTGGGGCTCCCACAGGCGGCAGCTGAAGGGACAGAGAAACATCTCAGCAGCTGGGGGCTCCACCTGAGAAGGGTGAGATCTAAATCCCCAACTGGGTTTCCCAGCCTACAGCAACACGGCTGAGAATAAAACATCACCCAGCTGTGAAAAGCAAAAAGTTGCCAGGTTTAGCCAGCTTGACAGCGAGACTGAGTTCTTAAAGGGATGATGGACGAAAATACAGCGGCACCCACCTACCCTGGGCTCCAACAGAGAAAGGGCAGAGTGGACTAGACAAGCTTGGGGAAAGCTTGGGTCAATGGCTTTAGGGGGACAGTTGAGGGAGGAGCTTATGAGTACCAGTGCAGACCCATCTCCCATACAGCCAGCAGACCACTCTTCTCCAAAGGGCCAGAGCCTGAGGGGAAGCCACAGCCCCACGTATAGGAATTAAACCACCCCACCCAGCTAAACCTGACCTTAGATCACAGGTTGATTAGATTAACATCTGAATTCATCTGTCCTGCCCAGAGGTGCCTGAAACTCATCACTGATCACAGACTGATTAGATTAACAACTAAAGGAGACAGACAAAGACAGTGGCTCTCAGGTAGTTCCAACTGGCTAACGAGGCCCAGACTGGGACACTACCTGACATCACCAATCGGGGAGCCAAGAAGTAAAAAAAGTGGACCTGTACACTAAGGCAGAAAATCTAAGCAGACCAATCCAAGAAGCAGAAACAAATAAGAGTCACTTAAAATAGGGAGACAAAGAAATAAACTCTCAGCAAAAGGAAAGGAGGAATCACCAGGAAGACTGCAAAATGAAATAGAGGCAAGCACACATCAGACATGGAATTCAAAATAATGATAGAGAAGCTCAGTGAGCTAAGCAAGCTTAAAGAAAACTACAAACAACTCCAGGGGAACTACAGAGAACTCCAGGAGAGCTATAAAAAACTTACTAAGAACTACACTAGCATTAAAAAGGACATAGAAACCATAAATAAGAGCCAGGAGGAAATGAAGAATACAGTAGAAGGAATCAAATGCAGACTAGAGAAAGCAGAGGATCAGATTATCAAACTGGAAGTCAATGTAGAAAAAAATTCCCAGGCAATGAAACAAAATGAAAAAAGACTGAAAAAGAATGAAGAGGTTTTAAGAGAGCTGCAGGACAACTTGAAACGTAATGACATTCATATTATGGGGATATTGAAGAAGAAGAAGAGGAGCAAGGGATAGAAAACCTGTTTGCAAAGTAATAACAGAAAACTTCCCTAACTTGAGGAGAAAAAAAGTCATGCAAGCTCAGGAAGCACAGAGGGTCCCAATGAAGAGGAACCCAAACAAGGTTCCCACTTTAAGACATATCATGATTAAAAAGGCAAATTTCAAAGACAAGGAGAGAATCCTAAAAGCAGCAAGAGAGAAACAGCTAATAACATACAAGAGGGCTCCCATAAGATTATCAGCTGATTTCTCACCAGAAACACAACAAGCCAGAAGGGAATGGCAAAAAATATTTCAAGCAATGAAAAACAAAGGCCTGCAACCAATACTCTACCTGGCAAGGCTGTCATTCAAAATGGAAGGTGGAATAAGGAGCTTCCCAGACAAAAGAAGTCTAAAAGAATACATCTCCACCAAACCAGCATTGTAAGAGATGCTAAAGGGTCTGCTTTAAGAAGATGAAGAAACAGAGAGACAGACAGGAACACAAGTACAAAGGTAAATGAATTAAATGCACCAGTCAAAAAACATAGGGCAACTGAATGGGTAAGAACCAACTTTAACTTATGCATGCTTTAAAGTGATCTTGTTATAAATAGATTTTACTAAATAAGGTACAATTTTGTATATTACTTGCATCTGCATTACTGCAGGTTAAGTTTTCTTAGATTGGAATCATTTCACAATATGGGAAAATCAAGTTACTTGCAATAACTCAGAAAAATCGAATGCAGTTAAGGAAGAAGAAAAGCCTAAGAAAATGTGGATGTATATTACATAGAAGACATACTATTTTTCTTACTGTTTCAAAATATGTGCTTATTTGTGGGTGTGTAATATATAGATTTTGTTAGCAATTTATGTTTTAAATAGCAACCAACTGGTCGTTGGTGTGATGTGAAGTCAGTCAATCTTTAGCTTAGAAAAGATGCTGAGAATGAAGACCAATTTGGATGGAATTTACAAACTACTAAACAATATGATTCGTGTACATAAGCAATATATATATTCTCACATTAGCATGTAGTAAATTAGAAGAGATTCCTTTCAACTAACTCATGGAAATACACATTTTCAGTTATGAAGGCCCCCAAACTGAGGATAATTGGGAAAAGGAATGAATGCTATAGTAAACTTTATTATTGAAATGTGAACATACCTAATCTCTACCTCAACAGACTCTTAAATAGTTCAGAGGTTAGTTTAAGACCACATAGGAAGTCAACCACAAGTTCAAAAAATAGCTAGCATACTATTCTACGAAATTATTTAAATCCTAGAGATTTTTATTTTTTACCTCAACTTAGTAGACATAATAATTTCTACTCAGGGGACCTGCTGAGCACTGCAAGTGCCATTATTCCTGAAGGCTTCAACTTGTAAAACACTTGTAGAGGAAAAACAGAGGATATTGAAAGAAGAAAGACCTGTGCACAGCCTAAATAAATAAATCAATCTACTATTTAAGACGTAAAACTCCAAAAATAATAAGTTGTAGTTCCAGTAGCTTAAAATAAAGATGAGTTGTATTATTGGGAGGGGGAGGATCTGACTCAAAAACCAAATTCATTTTTCACTATGGGTTTGGCACTGTCTCTAGGACAACTTTCACAAAAGTGTGTTCTGCAATACACCATTTCTGTGATATATTTACAAAAATAGCATTCCAGAGTAACATAGTATTAAAGAAAAAAACTGCTTAATTTGCTACATTAATATATCTAAAACACTATCATTTAACATGTACTAATTATTTTAGCTACTGGTATATTTAAAATATTTTGTATGAACTCTTCAAATTCCACTATACACTTTAAATATGTGTAAGAATATGTATGTGTGTAAATGTATTTTTGCATGTGGTCATACTGCAATTCATATTACTTGAAAGAGTAATTCTTTAAACAAGTGAATTAATGTAGGCATTTTGAAATAACAAAAAGAAAACTTTGTATTAATACGATTTCAGAAGCTGACAGAAGGCAATAATTAAATGGTAAATTGTCTGTATGTTAAAGGAAAACACTTAAAAGTACACATTGTTGGTTACAGAATAGACAGGGGGATGTTAAGAAGAATAAAGGAAATGGAGAAGCCAAAGAACTTCTATGCATGACACATGGACATGAGCTAAGGGAGGCATTGCCAGAGGAAATGGGGTACTGGGTGGAGGGAGGCAAAGTGGGGAAAATTGGGACAACTTTAATAGCAAAATAAATAAAATATATTCAAAGCGGGAAAAAAAAAAAAAAAACAAACCCTGCCCAGACTAAGGTTAAAAGGAGTAAATTGCAAGTATCTTCAACACTGCTGGTTCTGCCTTCCTCTGAGATTCCTGGAAATGACAATCTCAAGTCAGGATAGCAATGAACAGGATTTCTTTGAAGATAAATTAGATGAAGAAAGGGTGATTCTCACTTTGGTTCCAGTTAATGTGAAATGTAATGAAGAACATCAAATGGAGCCAAGCATTTCTTCAACTTTAGGAGTCAACATGAAGATGGCTAGGACAAACAATCCAGTATGTCTTCCTCAAATGGGTGAACAATTCAAAGCTAACCCAAAACCAATTCTTCCCAAGCTCACCATTTTGCCTTAAATAGAGATTTATCTGAGGCTGAAAGGACATGCTTACTCTGAAGAAAAACAAGTGAGTGAGGAATATGGAAACAGCATAAAGAGTATTGTTGAAACACCACAGGATGCCACATTGCAGTCATGTTCCATGACATGCAAGATGGTGACCAAGGGAGCAAGAGAGAGAAAGGGAATAATGCAGTCAAAATGACAACTTCAGGTCAGGTGGCTATGTTGGCAGCATGGTCAAGAATTGCTGCAAAAGCCACATAACCTAAGGCTGTGAATTCATGTCTCATTTCTATTTCTGCTGAAAACTTTCTGCTGCAAACATCTGGTGTCAGGTAATGTGTTGGTAGACTTCCTGGTAGACAAAGAAGGGTAGGTTCATCTGGAGTTCCATGCCAGTCAGGCCTAGGTGCCTGACACTCCCAAAATGATCTCTCTCATCCTGTTAACAGCCTGCTCTTTCCCATCCTCAGCCCTGAAGATGACATGTTATGCCCTTAATGTGTTAAGAGGAATAAATGGATGATGGAAAGATTACTTAAAATGGAGAAGAGAAAATAAGCCTTGTTTGAACACACACACGCACACACACACACAAAGAAAACAAAAACAGACAAGAAAAAGATAGCATCTTTCAGAAACTTAGTAACAGCTCACAAATTAGCATTCCTGTTATAAATTCAAAGTTCCTGGCAGCTGCTATACACAATTAGGGGAAGATCCCAACATTATATACCACAGGTAATTCCTTATCTCTGTGCAAGCTGCATGTCTCCATTTTCCCCCTTCACTCTACCCTTCTCAAATGAGGTGAGTTCTCAGGCCGTGTGTCTGTCTAGGAGTCCATCCAGGGGAGCAGCAAGACCACATGTGTCTCTGCATGTCTGTCTGGGCAAGAGAGCTAGCCTGCATGTCTACTGCCCTATTTTAAGCCATAATGGGGGCCTGTGATGCAGTGGTAGGGTGACCAATCGTGGCCATCTCTGAAATCTTGAGTAGCCCTGTAAATTGTTTCATCACCATTCTGTTTTCAAAAACCCCTCCCATTTTTGGGGGATTAAGAGGTTTATCCAGTCATTTGCATAACCAAGACACTAGCCAGATATGCAAAGTACCTCTCTCAGGAAAAAGGGCTTACTTCAGTGTCCCACCCTCATCCCCAAACTGCAAAGAGTGGGGGATTTTGGCTTTCTCTCACTCTTTAACAATACACCGTAGAAACTATCCAATTAAAAAATAAACAGAGGATCAAGCAGTTAACGTGCAATTGGAGCCCCAGATTTTTTCTTGAGGGAACTAGGTAGATACTAACAAAATGGCAAATGAAAGTTTTTTTTCATAGTGAAGTTTATGAAATGATGAAAAAACTAAGGGAATAAAAGCCCAGACATAGAATTGCACAGGAGTACATCACACAGGAGAGTGCAGAGGTACTACGGTATGGTTAGCTGGAGTACTGACCACTGGGTTTTCATTGAGCAAGAAAATTTTTACTTTCTGGGCCTGGTGGAGAAAATCAGTAGTCCTTGATGTGAAAAAAAAAAAAAAAGGAAACTCTTCATGCCGTGGTTTGGCTGTAAAATGATCTTTATATTTTCAAAGAATCTTCAGTAACGTCTAGGCAGTATACAAAAATGCTTAAATCCCCCACTCCCTGCCCCCGGAGGGAAGTATGTACTTTCCTACCTCATATTAATAACCCCCTCATCCTCCCAAGTCTAAGTTCTTGTCTAAGCTGTTCCCCTTTCTTACCTCTGCCTCCCCCCTCCCCCCAACCCCTTCCCCCCTAACCACTGAAGGCCTATTCCTTGTATTCATATACTTGGTTCTGTTTTGCTTGTTGTTAGATAATTGGATCAAAAAACTTTGGTACATTTACACAATGGAATTCTATATAGCAGAAAGAAAGAAGGAACTTGTACCCTTTGCAACAACATGGATGGAACTGGAGAGTATTATGCTTAGTGAAATAAGCCAGTCAGTGAAGGACATATATCATACGATCCCAGGCATTTTCTTTTTCTTTTTCTTTTATTTATTATTATTTTTTTTCTTTTAATTTTATTGTTGTTGTATTACATCCATCCCTTTTTT
>PVIW01017442.1:0-14018 GCA_004026585.1 Noctilio leporinus
TCATATATTTGGTTCTGTTTTGCTTGTTGTTAGTTTTGTTCATTATTGTCCTGTAATGGGTGAGATCATATGATATTTGTCCTTCACTGACTGGCTTATTTCACTAAGCATAATACTCTCCAGTTCCATCCATGTTGTTGCAAAGGGTACCAGTTCCTTCTTTCTTTCTGCTATATAGAATTCCATTGTGTAAATGTACAAAAGTTTTTTGATCCAATCATCCACTGATGGGCACTTAGGCTGTTTCCAGCACTTGGCTATTGTAAATAGTGCTGCTATGAACATAGGGGTACATAGATTCTTATGAATTGGTGTTTCAGGATTCTTTGGGTATAGTCCAAGTAGTGGAATTGCTGGATCAAAAGGCAGTTCCATTTTCAGTTTTTTAAGGAAACCCCATACTGTTTTCCACAGTGGCTGCACCAGTGTGCATTCCCACCAACAGTGCACCAGGGTTCCTTTTGCCCCACATCCTTGCCAAACACTTGTTGATTTGTTGATGATTGCCATTCTGACAGGTGTGAGGTGGTATTTTATTGTGGTTTTAATTTGCATCTCTCTGATGACTAGTGATGTTGAGTATTCTTTATCTGCCTCTGGGCCCTTTGTATATCTTCCTCAGTGAGTTGTCTGTTCAGGTCCTTTGCCCATTTTTCTTTAAAGATTTTATTTCGTTATTTTTAGAAAGAGGGGAAGGGAAAAAGGCAGAAAGAGGGGAAGGGAGAAAGGCAGAAAGGGGGAGAGACATCAATGTATGGTTGTGTTTCACCTGCCCACAGACCTGACTGGAGACCTGGTTTGCAACCTGGTTATGTGCCCTGGCTGGGGAATCGAACCTGCCACATTTGGGTTAGCAGGCCGGCGCCTTATCTACTGTGCTACCAGCCAGGGCTAACCTTTGCCCATTTTTTAATTGGGCTATCTGTCTCCCTGGTGTTGAGGTGCATTAGTTCTTTATATATTTTGGAGATCAAAGCCTTGTCTGAGGTATCACTGACAATTATGTTTTCCCATATAGTTGGTTCGCTTTGAATTTTGCAGGTGTTTTCTTTAGCTGAACAGAAACTTTTCAATTTGATATAGTCCCATTTGTTGATTTCTTCTTTTATTTCCTTTGTCCTTGGTGAAGTATCAGTAATCATATTTCAGTGTAGGATATCAAAAACTTTACTGCTTATATTTTTCTCCAGGACCTTTATGGTGGTACTGCTGATGTTTAATTCCTTTATCCATCTTGAGTTTATTCTGGTGTATGGTGTAAGTTGGTGGTCTAGTTTTATCTTTTTGCATATTGCTGTCCAGTTCTCCCAACACCACTTGTTGAAGAGTCTGTTTTTACACCATTTGATGTTCCTTCCCCCTTTGTCGAATACTAGTTGACCATAGAGTCCTGTGTTAATTTCTGGGCTCTCTATTCTGTTTCATTTATCTGTATGTCTATTCTTATGCCAGTACCAGATAGTTTTGATGACCATAGCCTTCTAGTATTGTTTGAAGTCTGGTATTGTGATTCCTCCTTTCTTGTTCTTCTTTCTCAAGATTGCTGTGGCTATTTGTGGGCATTTTTGGCTCCATATAAATGTTTGAAGTATTTTTTCTTTTTCTGTGAAGTCTGTCATTGGTATTTTAATTGGGATTGCATTGAATCTGTAGATTGTTTTGGGTAGTATGGACATTTTAAAAATGTTAATTCTTCCCATCCATGAACATGGTATATGCTTCCATTTATTTGTGTCTTCCTTGATTTCTTTCTTCATTGTTCTGTAGTTTTCTGAGTACAGGTCTTTGACCTCCTTAGTTAAGTTGATTCCTAGGTACTTTATTTTTCTTGTTGCTATGGTAAATGGGATTTGTTTTCTCACTTCTATTTCTGATGTTTCATTATTGGTATACAAAAATGCTTTGGATTTGTGGATATTGACTTTATACCCAGCTATTTTGCTAAATTTGCTTATTAGATTGAGTAAGTTTTTGATGGAGCCTATCGGGTTTTGTATGTGCACTATCATATCATCTGCAAATAATGACAGTTTGACTTCCTCCTTTCCAATTTGGATACCTTTGATTCCTTTTTCTGCTCTGATGGCTATGGCTAGAACTTCCAAAACGATGTTAAACAGAAGTGGAGAAAATGGACAGCCTTGTCTCATTCCTGATCTTAGGGGGAAAGCTTTTAGTTTTTGCCATTTAAGTATGATGTTGGGTTCAGGTTTCTCATAGACGGCTTTTATGATGTTGAGGTATGTTCCCTCTATTCCCATTTTGCTGAGGGTTTTTATCATAAATGGTTGCTGTACTTTATCAAATGCTTTTTCAGCATCTATGGATATGATCGTATGGTTTTTATCTTTCAGTTTGTTGATGTGGTATATTACATTTATTGATTTACAAATGTTGTACCATCCTTGCATCCCTGGGATGAAACCCACTTGATCATGGTGTATGATGTTTGTAATGTACTGCTGAATCCGGTTGGCCAGTATTTTGGTGAGAATCTTAGCATCTATGTTCATCAGATATATTGGCCTGTAGCTTTCTTTCTTAGTTGTGTCATGACACAACTAAGAATTAGAATAATATTGGATTAGAATAATATTGGCCTCATAGGAAGAGTTTGGGAGTCTTCCCTCTTCCTGGATTTTTTGGTATAGTTTGAGGATAGGAGTTAGTTCTTCTTTAAATATTTTGTAAAATTCACCTGTGTATCCATCTGGTCCAGGTCTCTTGTGCTTTGGGAGATTTTGAATTACTTCTTTAATTTCACTAGTTGTTATTGGTCTATTCAGGCTTTCTGCTTCTTCTGGATTCAGTTCTGGTAGATTTTACATTTCCAGAAATGTGTCCATTTCATCCAGGTTGTCATGTTTCTTGTCATATAGTTGTTTGTAATAATTTCTTATAATCTTTTGTGTTTCTGAAGTATCAGTTTTGACTTCTCCTCTGTCAGTTCTGGTTTTGTTTATAGAGGATAATCTTAATATGGCTAGGATTGCCAGCCTCCCACCACCCCAACCCACCCACCACCCAAGTTCAGCTCTAAGGGCATGGCAGGGGGTTCATCCGGGTAATGCTTACATCCCAGCACACAACTGACACTTATGACTATTTGGTAAATAAATAATTATGTGCAAAATACATAATATTGTGAAACATCATGATGTAGATGGTATATTGGTTCACCAACTACCAGAACACTAGAACTAGGCAACTACTGCTAAGGCTTAAAAATTATCAGAGACTAATACAATACTTATTTATAAAAAGAGATACTAAGCTTCAAAAACCTGAAACTACTAAGACACGGCACAACCTAAAATTAAAGGTAACTTTCTAAGAGATTAATGAGTAACTCTAAAATGAGTTAAATTTAGACAAAATAACCTTGAAAAACCTCTCTAACAAATTCAAATCCCTGCAAAATAACCTATTATTCTGAGACAGCAGAATGATAAGACAGACTAGATAGGGCAAGTCAGATGTTTTTGCCCTAAATTATTCTATTGAGTAAACAAGATTATATATTTGGGAGATTTTCTTCAGTAACAGATATATAATTACATTTTAGTAATCAGATAGTTTAATATTTTAAACAATTGAACAAGTCAGTGTTTTCAAACAAAAGTTAAATTATTACTCTCAAGTCAACATAAGAAATTTAAAATGTTGGATTATGGAGTAAGCTCAGTCTTCACTCCCTTATTCCTATTTATAAACCATAAAAGATGAATCTTCCTGTTTTCTTCAATCCTTATTTAAAATTTTCAACTAAAATGAACTAAATATAATAAGAAAGTCCTCATTTTCCCCTTTTCTTTACTACCTTATTGAGATATGGCTCACATATTATACAGCTATTTTCAAGTATATGACATGAAAAGTATATACTTTTAGCATATCCACAGAACTGTGCCAACAAATCCACAATCAATTTTAGAATACTTTTATCACACTAAAAGAGAAATCCCATACCATTGTAAGTCACTCATCATTCCCCATTCTCTCAAACCCTAAGTTACCACGGATTTTCTATCTCTATAAATTCACCCATTCTAGACATTTTATATACATGAATTCATATAAGCTTCAGTCTTTATGTCTAAACCCCTCATTTTTAGAGTTATACTGGAAACTGCTATATAAGTTAGATCAAGTACATATCTGAGAAATCCATGGGTCAGTTTCATGATGAAGTGTGCTGTAAAAGCTCATGGGTGAAGTTCTTTTTGTTGAATGGTTCCAATTATTCCTGAAATGTACAGAAGCTGAAACAGTACGATGCTGGAAAGCACAGATGTTGAAGCTGACTCCATTCAAATTTCAACTCTGCAACTCACTAATTTACCTTGGCCAGGTTATTTAACTTCTCTGGCCTTCAGTTGCTATTCTATTTTACTGCACCATAGTTAGAAACCAAATGAACAGTGCCTGGTATATTTGTTAATAAATTATATATTTTTTCAATTATAAAAGGGTAATTTATTGAATGTTGATAGCATAACTAATTTTACAAATTAGTCTTGACCCTATAAATACTAGGAAGAAAGTTCACTATTTCAGGGATAGTGCACAGCCTGTGATCACCTACATTTAAAGCTGCTCTTTAAATATGAAAATAATGTCTCATTCGGACCAGGGGAAGCAGTACAGTGCTGTGGAGAATGTACTAAATGGGCCAGCAAAGGCTCTAGGCTGCCTTGAATTTATCAAGCATGGAAAGTTCATCCATACTTTCTTCTATACAACATCTATGCTGGTCTAAATGCAGTTCAATAATAATTAGAAACTATAGTGAAGTTTACAAAAGTCAGCTACTATTTTGGTTACAGAGTATTTTGCCTTAAGTCCCCAAAGCTCAAGTTTTAATCCTTTCTATTAAAAAATAAATAAAACATTAAATTCAGGCTACTTGGCTTTAAAGTGAAAATTGTAACTTAATTTCATATATACAATGTGTGTATGTACGTGTGTGTGTGTGTGTGTGTGTATTTTTTACAAAGTTCTAACCAAAGGTAGACTTCTATCATTTTTTATTTCTAAAACAACTTTCGTGATGATTTAAGCCTAATCCTCCCTATTACACAGAAGATGATCAGAAAAGCCTAGAGGGTGTGTGACAGGGCCAACTCTAACCTAGGCCTGTAGACCAACACAGTAAATGTCATTTCCACCCAGAGAAAAGTGCTTCAAAGTGATCTCTACTTGGGAAAAAAACAAAAAACCAAACCAGGTTGGATGTGACTGGTCCAAGTAAGGCACAGAAGGAGTTTTGGATTAGGAAACAGTTAAGGAAACTCAACTCATCTAGGTAAGAAATCTTTCGGGCCCCTAACACCCTTTAATAAAGATGGCATTATTTAATAAATCAAAAATTTAAGTTACAATATGTCCTTAATAGTGTCTCTTCTTAAAATTCAAGACAACTAACTTCAACGATCTCATATTCCCTTCTCTGTACCTCACCCAGATCCCCATCCTCCTATCTTCCACCCTCCTTTGTCTTCTCTCTGCCCTCTCCATCTCCTTTTCCTACCACTTACCACCTTTTAGATATCTATTGTTACTATTTGCCTCCACTCCCCAGAATACAAGCCCCCACCAGATGGGGATTCTGGCATGCATTATTACCTGCTTCATTTACAAGACCTGTAACAATGACTAGCTGGTACTGAGGAATAATTAATAGGTATTTGATAAATGAATGAATGAACTGGGAAAAATGACTTGGCTAAAGAATTTGACTGTGGTTTATGGAATATTTCATTTAAGCCAGAAATGCTTAAAAAATATGGTAGAACACATCTTTAGCTAATCAAGGCATGATGGCTCTGGACAGCAGAATGTCAGCATTAATTTGTGCCCCTTTTAAGTACTATGCACCAAAAAAAACTTGAACACTACCATCCTACTGTCCAGGAAACAAACGTTTTAAATTAAGGTGCAAAAGCATCTTCCATCATGTCCTTATTCCAGACTAAGAAACTGTTTCAGTCTCTGTTGAATACAAAAAACAGGATTCCACAAAACATGTGCAGCAGACATAACTGTAAACACTTTCAAACAAATGAGGGCCATTTTTACCCTACTTAAAAATCTAAAAGCATAGACAAGAACCTAGTATAAAGGAACCATGGACATGGACAACAGGTGGGATTGACTTTGGGGGGAAAGGGTGGGTGGGGAGGGGGACAGAGGGGAGAAAAAAAGGGATGGATGTAATACAACAACAATAAAATTAAAAGAAAAAAAATCTAAAAGCAGAATTAGAAAATAATTTTGACCTCCATCTCATGGGGCCTTTGCAAGCAAAATCTGAACTCCAAAGAGAATTTTAGTTTCCATGGTCACCTGATTTGAGATCAATGGGCCTCAATTAGTAGTTTTTCAGACATTTCCATGTACAGTGACAAAAGGTATGCAGGCTTTCTGTTTGGATTTTACTCAGTGTGCTTTCTTATTCTGTGTTGAGACATTTAAATGAAGTTTAAGGACATCTTTTTCTTTGGAAGGTCCCTTGAAAGCTGCAGAAACCTAACCAGTCTGAAAACCAACTTCTAAAGCCTACCAGTGAGTGAGAAGTTATGCATAAGCAGCCTCTGAGTCCAGAGCTCCAAGTATTTTTTTTTAAACAAAATTCACATTTTATTTACGTTGAAATAAACTATACAAAATTGGCTTTCTTCACCAAAAAATAACAGCAATATTTTCTCTTATTATTCCTAGGTAACCACAAAACACATTTTTGTAGGTTTTCGAGGTTTTACTTATAAATCAAGACAAGGCAGTAGATATAAGTCATGGAAACAGAGTAAAACAGACAAATCAGTTGTCATTCTCCATGGCTTCCGATCCTGTCTTGATCATAAAACAGAAGTGTTCAACATGTATCTGCTAAAGCTTATGAAGATATAGGTTCAACAAAGGAATGTAAACAGCAACAACCAGATGTGGAATAACAATTGCAGGATCTTGCATTCAATCTTTAACTGTAACTTGTTCCTTTTAAGATCATTGGATAAAGACAAAATCTACACAGAAATCCTTCTTCAGCAAGCTCACATTTCTCTCACTGACTGGTAATCCCTTTAACTATCCATTACAGATCTTTAATTACATACTTAAAACTCTTGCTACTCAAAGGTTACTTGTGAGCTTCACTTAAGATTTTGTAAAATATACTCCTTCCTTCCATACTTCCTTAAAATTTATTTCTTCAAAGAACTGTAACTCAATACCTGACAAATGGATCCTCAGTGATAATAAATGTTATGTCTAAACGACTTCATGAAAACAATTCCAAAGTGCCATTAGCAGAGATCACGCAGATGTGTCATATGGCACTTTCAATGCTATCTTCTAGAACAGTTAGTTCTTCAACGCATAAGAGTTCAAACAAGAGCCATTTAAATAGGCTAATGTACTCAAGCTTGCATATGCCTTATAACTTTTCTATGAGATGCTTTCAAATTTTGTAGGTTTTTTCAATATCAAATATAAGAGAAAACCTATTTTAAAAGTCTCTCAGGTATTTTCAATGGCTTCTGAATTATCTGTAGGAAGCTCTGACTTAGTTGTATAAAGTTTGATGTATGTGTCCACCATTAAATCCGAATCATGTTTTATATCAAAATTTATGTTGAGCAAAGCTAAATTACTTGACCTTTGGTCTGTCAAAGTGTTCCTCAGGTATGCTTTGAGACGCTTTCACCCATTTTCATAGCGTTCATTCTCAACCTTCATCACAGGAAGAATACATAGGACCTTTAGCAATGCATAAACATTAGGAAAAAACTTGATGTCTGGCAGGTGGAGGGCTTCATAAATGGTGGATGGAAGCTCTATATCTTTTCCTCTGTGTTTCCACTTGATTCTCCAACAATGCAGCTCAGCTGAGAGTGTATCAAGATTGGGTAAGTCACTTCTGTACATGTCAGCATGGTGCTCCTCTGATGTATTGAATTTGAGCTGTCCCATGACAGAGGGTACCAGAGATAAGCACTTAAGAGCTTTGAGATGATGTTCTGAGAATATATCTTTCAGTTCCTGAATAATGTGTTCCACTGTTGGAACACTTAGAGCTTCTTTATAGTAACTCTCAGAGGCCAGTTGAGATTCTAAGTTTCCTTGATGAGCTCTGCGGAATTTCCTAGGGAGCTTCATCTGAATATCAAGTTTCATTGCCAAGTTGGTGGCTTCCTCAAACCAAAATTCATGATAAACTTCAATATTTTCGATCACTTCATTTAGTGAATGCAGCACTGCAGTCAAGCTACTGGCTGCAAAGAAGACATCAGAAGTTTGCCCCTGGAGACTTTTCCCAAAGGCTCTTGTAAAAGATAGAACATTTTTAAGAACAACAATAGTAACGATGAAATCAAAATCCGTTACTGCACTAGAGAGTACAAATGCTCGGCCTGCTATACAGTTATTCCATCTAATATTTGTGTCACTATTTATGCCATCTAAACATAAAACAAGTGCTCGTAGGAGGTCTACTAGAATTTCAAAAGCATCATGCCTACCTGTCCACTGAGAATGGCAAATTTCCTTTAGTTCTTTACCCCTTTCTTCATTGTTCTGAAAGAGGACAGAAATTACATTGTCAAGCTCTAACAGCAGTTGTGGTGATCGATGGAAAAAAGAACTTCCTCAATTGTTCCTAACGCAACAGACACTCCCATAACAGGTACTGATTTTGCTAACCACATATTTAAGGCACAGGAAGAGCAGAGTGTATAGACAGCTTGGGGATATTTCTCTAGAAGTCTAGAAGCAACAACTTTCATTTTGGAAGAAAATCCACTGGACACAATGTAAGCCTGGCCACCACAATACTCCATGTTTAATCCCCACTTCTCAGTTATTGTAGTGTGAAATTTCATGGCCAAAATTTCAGCATCAGCTTCATAAGGCAGGAAGCCCACAAATTCCTCTCTCAGGTTATGAGACTCGTCAACGAACCTCACCAACACAGGCAGGTGCTCTTCCCCTGCTATGTCCATGACGTCGTCAATGATAATCAAAAAGAAGTGTGAGTCTCTCACTTCCCTGAGAGTTTCTTCCCGAATGCAACTCTCGCAGATCTCCAGCATCTGTTTCTGCTGTGTTTTTGAACAGAACAACGTGTTGAATGCTGTTGTCTCAAAGAGCTTCCTCAGCACCTCTTCACCAGAATTTATCCGGCACTCCAGCAGTGCTTGAAAGTTATCAGGAGTAAAGAGACCTTCGGGGACTTCATCAGCTTCATGTCCATCCAGAGGTATGTTTTGTTTTCCCATAAGAATCAATATTTCAAATGAAGATTTTAAATATTCTTTGTTTTCCTTCTCTTCAAGGGTAGAGGTAAAATATCTTCATCCTGTTCTTCAGCCCCTTCTTCTGCACTGAGATTCTGAGCATTGCTGTTGTTTGTTTATTTATGTTTTTGTTCCTGTTCAGAAGTTTCCTCATTTTTTTTCTGTTTCAGTGTCCTGATTTCATCTTCACTCAATTCTTTAATTCGTTTTCTGTGTCTACTATGTGGATTGTTCAAATGACTGGTAAGATCAAATATTGTTGGTATTGCATTATCTCGAAGAACTGTACTATAAGGACTAGTTCTACAGATCATAGAGGTCTCAAAGAGCTTGGCACATAATCGATAATGTTTATTTAGTTGATCAGGTGTTTTATCTTCTAAGTCTGCTCTTCTACAATTTTCCACCCACTTCTGGCATCTGGCAGGATCCTGCGGGAATCTAAAGGCGGCCAGGTCCGACTGCGTGCTCTTCCGCGTGCAGTTGGGGGCCGCGCAAAAATTCGGCATCGTCGCCTGCCCGCAGGCTGGACCACCGCTCCCCTCCCCACCTCCTCATGGCAGCCCGCGCGCCCATCGGGGCCAGGGAGGGGAGCCAGGCCTGCCGGCCTGCTCAGTAGGACTGGCACGCCAGAGGGAGGGAGGGGCGGGCAGGCGAGAAGCCCAGAGCTCCAAGTATTTCTATGGGAGCTCTCTTTTCTTGGAAGTCTGTTTTGAAAGAAAAAAAAACAAAAAACAAAAACAAAAAACGCCAAATACTTGGGGCAGACCCAAAGGATTTTTATAACTACTTTGTTATAAAACAAATTTCTGTAAATCCCCCTTGGTTAGCCTGAAATGAAAATAAAATACTGTCAACTTAAACATAATTTCAAAAAATAATATAAGGCCTTAATTCCAATATAAATGAGAAATAAAAGAACACTGAATTATAATAAAACAATGTATTTTTAATATACTATACTAAAAATAAAAACACCCTCCCTCCATTTCCAACATGGCCTCTAAGGGGAGTGTCACCTCTCCCCCATGAGAACCAATGGCAGAATTTTCTATTCTGTGCCTGGAGTGCCTGTAATCACAGGATTTACTAAATCAAATTATTCTGACTTTTGCATTAAAGTTACCTTGACTGTAGGACACCTAGGAGGCAAAAAATAAAAAATAAAAAAAAGGAAAGAAAAAGATACCTTGACATGTCCTCAACCAAACCACTCTCAGCACAAAAAAAGAAATGTTCACAGCCCAAACATTTTGGGACTGGTGCACTATCAATTCAACTTCTACATTTGCCCAACCCACATGAAAACAAACGAGGATCTACAAAACTAGAAATTTGTTTCATTTCTATATATTTTCCTTTGAACAGGGGTTGGTAAACATTTTCTGTAAAAGGCAGGCAGTAAATATTTTAGGTTTGGTGAGCCATATAAACTCTGTTGCAACTAATGAGCTCTGTTGTAGCCTGAAAGCAGCCATAGGCAGTGAGGAAATGACTGAGTGTTGCTGTATTTCAATAAGACTTTATAAAAACAAGCGGGCATCCTCTGCCTTAAACTATTAAATTATTTCCAAGTGAACTTCCTTCAGCCAAAGCTAATAATAATGTCCTTTTAAACTAAAATATAAGCTATTAACTCTACTATTCATGGCATCTATCTTGTAAAAATGTACTATGACCTGCTGCAAAACTGTGCCATGTAGTTGAAAAAAAAATAGGGGATGCTGTAATTCATACCAGTTTGGGCTTCAAATACCAAGTTTTTCACTTGGTTAATAATAATAGTCATGCAACCCTGGACAAACTGCAATTACCTGTCTGAAAAATGGACATGATACTACCTACCTCATGGAGCTATGATGAGGAGTGTGTAAAATGCTAGCACAGCCGATGACAAAACAGATGCACTCCAATACTGGGTCCCTCCTACAGGAGATGTTTAAATGAGCTATAAGTCATTTCTCAAGCTGGATTCTCCATGATATACTTAGCTGAATTTTTCATAAAATACATGATGTCTAACAACACCTAACCATTCTGCATACACATTTTCTAAGATGATACATATAATCTTGGCAAGGCCTTAAAGCAGTTTATCCTCAAAGCAAGCCTACTTCCATTAAAAAATGCTTGACTCCAAGCTCAGTGAAACTTTTCATGGGATCCCTAACATGGGAGACCTTGCCTCATCACCTTTCACTTTAACTCGAGGACCTAGAAATACACTAGAGAAGAGATGTCAAACTCACTTTCAATGGGGATCACATCAGCCTCATGGTTGCTTTCAAAGGGCTGAATGTAATTTTAAGACTGTATAACTAACTACTACTTAACAGTTAAGCCAGCTTGGTAGAAACAAGGTGCCAGGCAGAAAGTGCCAGGCTGGAAAAAACAACATGGAGGGCCAGATTCAGCCTGCAGGCCTTGTGTTTGCCACCCATGCACTAGAGGTTTCTTAGGGTAAATCTAACTGTGTTTATTCCAAAACAGTAGCCCCCTGTCAAAGTAAGTTGCTTACTGTCCAAACAGACACATACCAAACATATGCATTATATTTTGTCTTAGCAGTCTGTCTTGGCAATATCAAACCTGAGGACTAAAGGGGATTTTGTTTGATAATTCTTCTTTGGAAATTATGAAATAATAAATATATTTCATTTCTAAACCTGCTCTTTGAATCATTTTGATATTCATTTTTAATTTTAAAAGTCACAATATACTTACTTTTGCTTCTTTATATGCTACAAAGACCTTTGGCTAAAAAATATATGATTCAGACCCAATGGAGAATGCATTTCGAATCATTGTATCCAGTGGATAGTGATGGATTTGAGCTGATCCAATCACCCAATTACTGGTCCCCTCCAAACAAATGGCATATCTTCAAGACAGATGAATGACTTTAGAGACAATGAGATGGCGATGAAACAGTAACTTTAGAAATGCTTCATAGAGAGTAGAGAGCAGTGCTGATGGTGTTCTCGAGTACCAGAGCAGCTAGAGGACAGGATAGGGAGCGCGAGACATCTTCAGGTCCCTAAGAATTGGAGCGGTCAGCATTTGGACACAGGGGAGCACAGCCCAGAGGCAGCTGAGACCTGCAGGAGAGCAGCCCACCTGGACCAATCAGAGATCATAAAGGGTGAACAGACACCTAAACCCTTTCCTTATTAATATTGGTTTTTCTTTGTCTTGTGACATTTTCTCCCTTTTTTTTTTTTTCCTTCTTTATTTTCTTCCTGATAAAGCCCACAGGTACTAGCTCCACCTGGACCAAACAGAGATCATAAAGGGTGAACAGACACCTAAACCCTTTTTGCTTATCATTCATATATATATATATATATATATATATATATATATATACACACACACACACACACACACACACATATATAGTTGGGTATTTTTTATTTTATTTTATTTTATTTTTGCTAAAAGGCCTCAGGTCCAGGCTCAATCTAGACCAACCAGTGATTATTATTAAGGGTGAACAGCCATCTAAACCCTTTCTTCCTATTATTATTATTATCAATTTTATTTCTTTTTTCCTTTTATTTTCCCTTTCTTTTCCTTTTTTTCCTGCAAAAAGCCCACAGGTCCAGAATACAACCAGACAGCCCAAATAAAGGACACACCAAGAACAAGAAGTGGAGAAAATGTGGGAGACTGCAACATTGAACTCCACAAATCTCTTATCACAGAAGGGTGCTCAACTAAGGCAAGGAAGCAAAGGAGATTAACCCAAGGGAAAAAAACAAAAAAACAAAAAAATAAAAAGCAAGCAACAACAGATATCCAAAATGGGGAAAAAAGAATCAGACCATCACCAAAAGGAAAGGAGGAATCCACAGAAAGACCACAAAATGAAACAGAGGCACCTGAAATATCAGATAAGGAATTCAAAAGAATGATGCTAGAGAAGCTCAATGAGCTCAGCCACATCAAAGAAAATTATAAAAAAACTCCAGGAGAACTACAAAGAACTCCAGGGAAATTACAAGGAACTTACTGAGAGCTACAACAGCATGAAAAAGGACATAGAGATTATCAATAAGTGCCAGGAGGAAATGAAGAATACAATTTCTGATTTGAAGGATACAGTAGAAGGAATCAACAGTAGGCTAGAGGAAGCAGAGGACTGGATCAGCCAGTTGGAGGATAATGTAGACAAATACTCCAAGACAGTACAAGAGAATAAAAAAAGGCTGAACAAGACTGAAGAGGGTTGAAGAGAGCTGCAGGACAACATGAAATATAACAACATCCATATCATAGGGATACCAGAAGAAGAGAAACAAGGAATGGAAAACCTGTTCAAAAAAGTCATGATAGAAAATTTCCCTAACATGATGTGTGAAAACATTAACCCAGTTCAGGAAGCACAGCAGGTCCCAATGAAGATCAACACAAACAGACCAACACCAAGGCATATTATTATTAAAATGGCTAATCTCAAAGACAAAGAGAGAATCCTAAAAGAGTCAAGAGAGAAAAGACAAATAACATACAAACGGGCTCCAATAAGGCTATCAAATGATTATTAAACAGAAAAAAATCAAGCCAGACGGGAATGGCAAAAAGTATTTCAAGTAATGGTAAACAAAGGCCTGCAACCAAGAATACTCTAACCAGCAAGGCTCTCATTCAAGATAGAGGAGAAATAAGGAGCTTCCCAGACGTAAAAAAAAAAAAAAAAAAAAAAAAAAAAAAAAAAAAAAAAAA